>SJYC01083705.1:0-17484 GCA_006408675.1 Madoqua kirkii | reverse complement strand
GTAGGATGACGCTCTAAAATTCTTCTTATATAAAAACAACAACAAAAAATTACCACCACCTATTTCTTTCTGCTTTTCTGTTCCTTTTCTTCCATTCCTTAAAAAAAAAAAAAAATTCTATGTTAAGCTTGAATCTCATACACTGGTTCACAGTTACTTTATAGGTAATTATGTTTACTGGCAGAGATGTTATGCCGTCAGGCATCACATAATTTTAAATTCAAAGAGTTTGGGAGAGAGTTATCAAAGAAATGGGACTAACTATTCTGATGAGGTCAGAGCCTTAATGGAGAACAATATTGATCATTAAGGGAAAACTTTGCTATAGTTGTTCTTGAATGGACTGAATTGCTTAGTGAAAGAGTTTGCTGAAAAGAAGTTGTCAGTTACTCAAATTCCTCTTTCTTAATTAGGTCTTTGAATTTGAGCTATAATTTCAGACAAAAAAAAAAAAAAGGTAATGAAATTCTGTAGCCGGAAAGGGAGATTGAGTGAAATAGAAGGATAATTTTAAAACCTAATGAAAACAAAAAAAAATAACAGCAATTTGGAGAGCTCATTGACATCATTTGACTGTTTCTAATTGGTAGGCAATTAGCATTCAATTGTCCCAACTTAGTTGGTTTTCAGAAGGATTTTTCCCCAGACACAAAAATTCTTGACAGTTTTCCAGACTGTGCTGGTCTTTTCTTACAGGTCTTATTTCTTTTCCTTTTAAGCATATTTCCCTTAGAAAGTGTGTGCATTTTCCATAACAGTGTTGTAAATCACAGAGTCTATGTGTTTAAAAACCCACAGCCTCTTTTTGCCATTTTTGCAGGGACATATTGACTTTTACTTGTTGATGGGATAATAGTTGCCACAATTGTGTAATTTTAAGAGTGATGAAAAAATTTGTTCTGCACCAAAATATCTTTCCAACTGATGCCTGAAATCCTGTAAATAAAGATTAATATTCTGACAGTTAGTAAAAACTCTCCAGCAATGCAAATGTCTCTTTGTGAGTATTAAATAAAATCTGAAAGGATTTTCCACTTGCTCCTTTAAAGAGAAAATTATTCAAGACACTTATTAAAGAATAGCAAGACAGTTTATTCAAGAAGGAACATTGCAATGGGTGTGAAAGAGGCTACTACAAATAGGTATTTAGTATGGAGAGAGATGGGGCTCAACTCTGTATATAACACCCCAAGTGGGAATCAATACCAAGAAACAAAGTGAGGGTCAAAGAATGGAAAGTTACTAAAAAAAAAACATCAGGGATTAGGGGTGATTCTGGCTAAACCAACCTGTCAGAATTATTGCTGAAGGCAGGCCAGAGTGATCAGGAAACACCTAGGGGACCAAAGAGCATGAGATTTCAAGGATGACTAAACTGACTTTGCAGGAGTATTGCTAAATTGGACAATGCAGAGACAAACAACAGAAGTCTAAAAACCAAGGCTTACTTGAAAGAACTCAGAGTCTGAATAGAATTTTTTCAAGGAGAGAACCCTTGTCAGGTTTCACATAAATACGTCTTTAAGAATTTTTTCTCCTACTCTAATGTAGCTTTTCTGAATTCTGCAAGTTAGGCATGTGATTTGAGTTAGGAAAGATAGGACTAGACCCAGGAAAGATGAGCCCAAGGAAATCCTCCTCATGAAGAGGCATTAGGCAAAAAGGCACAGTCATCTCCTTGTTTAGCAGTTAATGAGATCATGAAGCATGGAGGAACAGTGTCAGCAGCAAGAACACAAGACGTTGATTAAGCTTTTTGACAGCTAAGTAGGGAACCTTGATCATAAAATCCACAGAACACAGCTGAGCACATGTAATAAAAATGCAAATGACCCTTATACCACCTTCTTGTGTAGCTCTCAATAGGTAAGGGAAAATTTAAGGGAAAATGGCTCTTGGAGCATATGTGCAGTCGCTTCAGTTACCCAGCATTTAGAAAAGATGAAGTCACTGTCCCCCTAGGCTATTTTATCAATGAATCTCCTTCTGTTAATAGAAACAGCTCCGATCTATTCAAAGATCAAGATAAAATAAAAGGAGTGTATATTTATGGTTGATTCATGTTGATGTTTAGCAGAAATCAATAAAATGTTGTAAAAATAGATAAATTAAGAAAAAGGGAAATCAGAAAATTCGACAGTTGAATGTCCACACTCTTCTCCAAGTGCTTACTCTCCCTTCAGACTTTTAAATAAATTGCTTCTTTGTTTCTCTCTGTGTCTCAGTCTCTGTCACTCTTTTGGGTTCCCTGTCCAAAATTCTTTACTGACAAGTAGAACTAGAATCTGAACTTTATTTAACCATCCAGAATCAAAACCAAGAGTGAGATGAACAGAGTATTGTCCAGTTACTGCAGCTAACACTAAGGTCTGAGTCTAGACACGCTCTTTGTGACTTTGATAACATTGGATGAGTGATCACTGCCAATCACTAAAGAATCTCAATAGGTAATAATGGAGGGAAATGAAGATAGTCTAAATAAATCTTCTCTATAGCTATTGTCATGGCATCTACAGATAGCTCTCCACGCTCTGATTTGAAGTGTTGTTACCACTGACAAGCTTGGGTTTTCTCTGTCAATATAACCTTGAAAACCTGGTCGAGTGCATTATACAACAATTCTGGGATTGAAGTGAAATTCAAGTGTTAGTCACTCAGTCATGTCCAACTCTTCACGAACCCATGGACTGTAGCCTGCCAGGCTCCTCTGTCCATGGGGATTCTTTAAGCAAAAATCCTTGAGTGGGTTTTCATGTCTTCCTCTAGGGCATCTTCCCAACCCAGGGGTCAAACCCAGGTCTCCTGTATTGCAGGCAGACCCTATACTGTCTGAACCAGCAGGGAAGCCCAAGAATACCGGAGTGGGAAGTCAGCCCATCTTCAGGGGATCTTCCCAATTCAGGAATTGAACCAGGGTCTCCTGCATTACAGGCAGATTATTTACCAGCTGAGCTACTAGGGAAGCTACCCTAGTATTTAAAAAACAGAAATTTTACTGAGTAATGGCATTTCAACATGAACACTACTGTTGCAGTTTTGGTGTCTTGTCAATGTCAGATGGATTAAACCTCAGCTAAATGTCTCTCTGATTTACTTTGTGTCTTATCAAAGTGAAATATTTGACTGAAACACTAAAGCACTGGCAAATTGCCTCTCTGACTCTTGACTATCCCAGTGATATTCTCCTTAAGATGGAATCACTATCTAAAGATAGTGATCACTAAAGATCACTAAAGATCACTAAAGATCACTCGGTGCTCAGCAGGAGATATTTGGGAGGATCATGGTGAATAACCCTTCTCATTTTCTGTGGCTCTTCAGTCTTTATCTTGCCTTAAAACTCTATGTTGATGTTTTTGCTACCACAGGTGTTAGGTTAAAAACATCTTTCTCTTTCAGGTAGGATCTTTTTAAAGGATTTTAGAAGCAGCCTACATACAACCTAAGTTTCTGACTTTTTTTTTTTTCTATTCAATTTCCAAAACTCAAGCATGTATAAGAATGCCTTTGAATGACTGATAGTTCATTCAGGAGTCAGTAACAAGAATCATTATTATCATCATTATTTCCTGATCAGAGATGAAGGAGTTTTCATTATTTACCATCCTTCCTCATATCAATGAATATCATATATTAGAATTTATCACTTGAGACATTTACCACTAGTAATATTAACAACATTACTTAGGATTCAAGGTCCAAAAAAGCAGAGATCCATTGTTATGTAATAAACATGCATTAGCTCACTTATCTGAGGAGTCTGGGACTGAGTTGGCCTTTGAAACTTCAGAAATACAATACATACGCTTTTTATCTATTTTTTCTTTTTCTGTTTTTCCTTCTCTCTCCAAGATCCTCTAAGAATTTTTCCCGTATTCCTTATATATCTAGATGGAAACCTTGGCTACAGAGAAATAAAGTTTTAAATTATCTGAGTTTTATAAACCAAGAGAAAAGGACTCTCATGGGAATCGATGGATAATGGACCCATCATTTAACTGATCATGATGAAAGAAGGAGCAAGGGGATGCAGTACAATGATTAGGTATTATTGAGTCACATGCTTCCTTCTACAGTCAAAATACTTAAATACAGCCCATCAGAAGCTACATGGAAATGGGAATGGTAAATTCTTCCAAATGACGTGTTTTATTTTGTAAAAAAAAGGCAAAAATGCTATAAAAATAAACTGATGTCCATAGCATATATTCTTTCTCCATTTTCCATGAGACACATACATTTAGATTGAGATTCTTGAAGCAAAACAGTCACCTTCAGAAACAATTGCCTTCTCTTTTGTTAACTGTAAAATAAGCATATCTATGGGGGTGCAGGTGTCATATTTTGATAGTTTTTCCAAGTAAAATTGAAAAAGATGCAGTTGGTTGGAGCCATTCATGCTCCAAGATATATCCCTTGCCATCCTGAGATTCCACCATCTGTAACTCTATTTGTATAAGCCATTAAAATTTCTTACAAAAAAACCCCATAGAATCAGGATGTTATGACTAGAAGAGGTCTTCAAGACCATTAAGCCTACCTCCTAAGACATTCAAGAAACACTGTTTCTTTAAGGATCATGCATTCTTTACACTTGACCTCCAGAGATGGTGATTTTACTGTGTCCAAAAGCTCCTTGATGAAAGTGAAAGAGAAGAGTGAACAAGTTGGCTTAAAGCTCAACACTAAGAAAATGAAGATCATGGCATCTTGTCCCATCACTTCATGGGGAATAGATGGGGAAACAGTAGAAACAGTGTCAGAATTTATTCTTTTGGGCTCCAAAATCACTGCAGCCATGAAATTAAAAGAAGCTTACTCCTTGGAAGAAAAGTTATGACCAACCTAGATAGCATATTCAAAAGCAGAGACATTACTTTGCCAACAAAGATCTATCTAGTCAAGGCTATGGTTTTTCCTGTGGTCATGTATGGATGTGAGAGTTGGACTGTGAAAAAGGCTGAGCCTGAAGAATTGATGCTTTTGAAATGTGGTGTTGGAGAAGACTTTTGAGAGTCTCTTGGACTGCAAGGAGATCCAACCAGTCCATTCTGAAGATCAGCCCTGGGATTTCTTTGGAAGGAATAATGCTAAAGCTGAAACTCCAGTACTTTGGCCACGTCTTGCGAAGAGTTGACTCATTGGAAAAGACTCTGATACTGGGAGGGATTGGGGGCAGGAGAAGAAGGGGACTACAGAAGATGAGATGGCTGGATGACATCAGTGACTCACTGGACGTGAGTTTGAGTGAACTCCTGGAGTTGGTGATGAACAGGGAATCCTGGTGTGCTGCGATTCATAGGGTCGCAAAGAGTCGGACATGACTGAGTGACTGGACTGAACTGAACTGAACTAAACTGAACTGAAGGCAGTGTTGAGCATCTCTGATTACTGGAGAGCAATCTGAATATATTATAAAAAGAGAAATAGAATTATATATTATAAGAGGCATACAACTTGAATTCTAAAAAGCATTTTCCATATCCTTGAGATAAAACAACTACTTTCTTGTATTCTCTTTTCATTGATATTGGGGTTAATTAAGTACATTTTCCCTTTCTTGAGAAGCTCTTCATATATACCTAGAGTCAGTGGTGTATCCCCTATTCATAATTTCTCCTTCAAGATAAATATTGCTAATGTGTTCAGGTCCATAGGCCTAAAACATACCTTTTGGGAAGACAATATTTGTGTCTTTTTTTTTTTTAATTCCTTAGTCTTAAGAGGAAAAAGAAAAGAAAACACTAAAATATTTTTCTGTCTCTCTGCATCTCTCTCAGGATTAGAACACCCATGGTTTACTTTTGTTTAATCATCACAAAACTTCAGAAATATAGTTTTTTTTTTTTTTCCATTTTGCTAATAAAGAAACTGGCTTTTCTAAGGTAAGTAGTGCATTCCCCAGCAGTTAAAATTCAAATGTAATTACTTCTGACTGGGAGCCCTATGATCTTCTCCCCTGGCCATGGGAGGTATAAACACAACAGCCTGTCACAGAAGTAGCTTGGTATCACTCATACCAGTTGTGGAGGCACCTGTTCAATCAGCATTTCCACTGATTCTGATTCAAACTATAAAACAGTTGAACCTCAGTGTTATACTAAGTGAAAGAGTTCAGGCATGAAATACTGTGAATTGTACGATTTCTTTTATAGTACATGAACAAAAAAGCAAATCTATGACAGACAGTAGGTGTCTAGGGCTGAGAGGTGGTCATGGAAGTAAGTAAAGGACTGCAAAGAGGTACAATAAGTCTTTTGGGGGGTAATGGGAATGTTTTACACATGTATCATGGTGACATCTGTACAATATTAAAAGTTTAATAAAAAATATAAAATTGTACATTTAAAAGGGACATGTTTTATGTAAAGTATGCCTCAACAAAGCTATTGATCAAAAACAATAAAAGACTCTTACTAATAAAAATAAGAATGACTGAAGAAAGAAAGTTATTGAATGTATACATGTACGTTGATAGTATGTTCTTTGTGTAATGAGATGTTAAAGTATTGGTTTTGTTCACATTTCACAGAATTTTATGCTAGTGTCCATTTTTTGTTCTCATACTTTATTCAAGATTCCATGATATTTAATTACATTGAACAGCTTCAGGTGCAGGCAACAAATTCTGGTGAACTATCTTTTCATTTTTATACTGTTAAATATTTTCTGTTTTTCCTTGTCATGGCTTCTTAGATATACTGATTAATTAAAAGTGACATTTAATTTCCAAATATATTGGGTGTTTAAATTATCTTTGATATTACTTTCTTATTTTGATATTAATTTCTCATTTTGTTATTAATTTCTTATTTAAATGCTTTCTTCTCTGTAGTTACCCTCTGAGTCTTTTCAGTCTTCTAATTTTATTGAGGTTTTCAATGGCTAAGTCAAAGATCTCTCTTGGTAAATATCACACTGCAGTTTAAAAATATGTGGGTTATTTTCAAATATCTTTTGATATAGATGGCTAATGTAATTCCACAGTGATAAGAACATACTCTATGATTTCATTAAATTTAGACCCTGAAATTTTCACAGCTTATTTTATGTCCCTGGATATGTTCCAGTGTCTCCTAGCTTATAGTCTATGGGAATTTGAATAGACTTTATATACTACTCTTGTCTGAATATTGTATAAATCTTATGTTGAATTGGTTCATTGCTTTCAGGTCCACCATATCCTTCTACTTTTCTTCTATTTATTTTATTAATTTTTGAGAGTTTGATATTGAAACTCCAACCAAAAATCTTAATTTATTGACTTTAAAATAACTGTAATATTTAGTGGCACTATATGTAACTTTATTTGGTATTTTCCAAGTCTCTTGTAAATGTGTTGTTGCACCTTCATTTAAAAAAAAAAAGAGAAAAAAATATAGCAACATCTAATATATATATATATATATATTTCACAACAATGTATATAGCTATGAAAAGTTCACACTTGCACTGATAATGAAAAGTAAATAACCAGTGCTATTTGGCTGAAAGAAAAGGTATGTGTTGATTTCCAAAATGATAAAATATGAAAAACATACGCATCTTTAACTGTATGAAAAGTAGGAGAATGAGAAGAAAACCAAAGGCTCAGAATAGCCAATCTCAGGGATGAAAATAAGAGTCAATTGGGTTAGGACAGGGAAAAAATATGCTTTACAAGGGAAAACCTGAGTTAAAAGGAAAAGAAAAAAAAAAAAGGTCCTAACATAACCAGCTAGAGTAGGCAGGGTAAGCACTGAGAAACCATCTCACAGTATCACAACAGAAACTCACTGAGGCTGAAACAACACATCAGATCACTGGTCCATAAACAATTAACCATCATGACATGTCTTCATACCAAAACAGCCATTGTCACTGGGTTGACCTATCCACTAAATGTGTGTAGATTACTTTACACAAGTGGGATCTGCTTAAACCTCAAAACTTACTGAGTTCCATTTTAACTAGTGTGTTTACTCTCCAGACGATGATTTAGAATACTCATAAGCCCACTCATTTCTGAAACTGAATGTGGCATCTATCTCTCAGAGAGATGGTTATGGTACAGAAGGAAAAGCCTTAGTAACTGGGCTCAGGTAGGACTGAATAGCAATAAATACTTACCTACCTTAATACTTACCAATCGAAAAGAAAAAAAGATAGCCAGATTAATGGTGAACACTGCAAGCTTTAAACAGTATCTTTATGGTGTGTGCATGCTCAGTTGTGTCTAACTGTTTTGAGACTCCAGGGACTGAAGCCCACCAGGCTCCTCTGTCCATAGGATGCTCCAAGCGAGAATACTGGAGTGGGTTGTCATGCCTTCTTCCAGAGGATCTCGCTGACCAAGGGATCGAACCCACAATGTGTCTCCTGCATTGCTGGTGGAGTCTTTACCCACTGAGCTACCTGAGAAACCCAAAACTGTGAAGAGTATATAATACAGAACTTTGAATATAGCAAAAGATGAATAAAAGCCTAATATCATTATAATTATCATTATCACTACCATCATTATCAAAACTGTCATGATGATTAAATTATTACTCAGAGTTTCAATTTGGGAAGAATGATTGGGATGTGTGTGTGTGCAAACTTGCTTCTCTCATTGCAGATTATGTATGGAGGAAGGCATTTTGGCTCTGGACTGTCTTTACCTGAACAAGTGACTGTTATTAATAGTTCAAATAGAGTTACTGAACATATACAAAAGCCCAACGATAGGTCAAAGTGTCTTAATTCAATGAAAAATATAGATGAATCTTCAGGGAGTCTGAGATTTTTAGATAATTCCATCTGAGTTCATTATGTAAGAAATGACATTGATATAAAATATTACTTATAACTTCACTCTATACTATAGATAATGGTACAGGGCAGTTGGAATCTAGTGTGCTTAAGTTTTATTTCTGGTTCTACCTGTTTTCTGTCTCAGCTATTTAGGTTATTGCTTAATATTTCATTTAATTAATCACTACGTCCAGATTTAGTGCCTTGTGGCTAAAAAGTATCTTGTTTTTAGGATTATGAGATTTTAAGTTCTTGGCTTTTCTTGATCATGGTTATGCAAATATAGATTCAGTAATGAGCTCTCCCTTGCAAGATTGGTTCCAATGTATGTTTTCCAGGATCACAGACTCACTGAAGCTAAGTTTCTTATTTTAAAAAAAGGACAAAAAAAACAAGAAAAGGATACCACAAAGTTTCAATGAAGTTAATATATGTTACATTCCATTACATTAAAAGTATGTGCATGTATGTTCATATATTGAAAATGGGGTAACAGCCTGGGAGTTTTGATAGGTGCATTCTATTGAATAAAGCAGTCTTCAAAGACAATAGGGTCCAAAACCAGGCCTACTTGCTGAAGTCCAGCTCCAGCAGCCAGGGAATCAGCCTGAAGGGATAAGCGGTGTCAGTGTGTGTGTGTGTGTGTGGGGGGGGTGATGTAGCCTCTGACTCAAAGTATGGGACTACATGTTTATTTCAAGCTTCAGGTTTTCTTTTATACTTTGGCAAAGCATTAGGTCAAAGGTGTGATATTTTTAGTTTCCTCCACTCAGATTTATTGTCCCCTGAAATCATTGTTGCTCTACAAACAGAGTTCCTGCTTCAGAGCTTCTCTCAGAATTGGCTTTACTATCTAGTATCTACTTCCTCTTATGTGTCCAGAAATGGTATGGACCTAACAGAAGCAGGAGATATTAAGAAGAGTTGGCAAGAATACACGAAAGAACTGTACAAAAGAGATCTTCAGGACCCAGATAATCATAATGAAGTGATCACTAATCTAGAGTCAGACATCTTGGAATGTGAAGTCAAATGGACCTTAGAAGGCATCAAACTCAGCAGTGGCCACAGGACTGGAAAAGGTCAGTTTTCATTCCAATTCCAAAGAAAGGCAATGCCAAAGAATGCTCAAACTACCCCACAATTGGACTCATCTCACATGCTAGTAAAGTAATGCTCAAAATTCTCCAAGTCAGGCTTCAGCAATACATGAAGTGTGAACTCCCTGATGTTAAAGCTGGTTTTAGAAAAGGCAGAGGAACCAGAGATCAAATTGCCAGCAGCTGCTGGATCATGGCAAAAGCAAGAGAGTTCCAGAAAAACAACTATTTCTGCTTTATTGACTATGCCAAAGCCTTTTTCTGTGTGGATCACAAATAAAATGTGGAAAATTCTGAAAGAGATAGGAATACCAGACCACCTAACCTGCCTCTTGAAAAATCTATATACAGGTCAGGAAGCAACAGTTAGAACTGGACATGGAACAACACAGACTGGTTCCAAATAGGAAAAGGTATTGATTACTGGAGATTATGGGTGAAATGACATAAAAGACACAAGACATACGAGATGTATATTAAACACACACATACACACTCCGGCAGGTGGAAAAAAACTGCACCCCTAATAATGGCGGTTTATTATTATGTATCCCCCAGAAAGCATTCCAGACCTTATGAATAAGCCTTTTCAACATAGCGCAGGTGCATACATGTTATCATACAGCAAGGGGAGTGAAACCTCTGTTTACTGCAAAGTTTGTCCAGAGCCCTCTTCTCTCTCTTTATCAAAAGAAAGGAATGTTCCCTCATTAACAATGGACCATTAAACTCAAGGCTGTGTCCAGACTCCTTGGCAGAATGCCTCGCTTGCCAGCATGTTCAGCCTTGAGCAGGGAGACCGCTTGCATGCATAGCTCCGCTTTCCCCATAGTGTCCGCATTAACCCTTCAAAAAGAGTACATCAAGGCTGTACATTGTCACCCTACTTTTTCTAACTTATATGCAGAGTACATCACGAGAAATGCTGGAGTGGAAGAAACAAAAGCTGGAATCAAAATTGCCAGGAGAAATATCAATAACCTCAGATATGAAGGTGACACCACCCTTATGGCTGAAAGTGAAGAGGAACTAAAGGGCCTCTTGATGAAGGTGAAAGAGGAGACTGAAAGAGTTGGCTTAAAGCTCAACATTCAGAAAACGAAGATCATGGCATCTGGTCCCATCACTTCATGGGAAATAGATGGGGAAACAGTGTCAGACTTTATTTTGGGGGGCTCCAAAATCACTGCAGATGTTGACTTCAGCCATGAAATTAAAAGACGCTTACTCCTTGGAAGAAAAGTTATGACCAACCTAGACAGTATATTCAAAAGCAGAGACATTACGTTGCCGACTAAGGTCCATCTAGACAAGGCTATGGTTTTTCCTGTGGTCATGTATGGATGTGAGAGTGGGACTGTGAAGAAGGCTGAGTGCTGAAGAATTGATGCTTTTGAACTGTGGTGTTGGAGAAGACTCTTGAGAGTCCCTTGGACTGCCAGGAGATCCAACCAGTCCATTCTAAAGGAGATCAACCCTGGGATTTCTTTGGAAGGAATGATGCTAAAGCTGAAACTCCAGTACTTTGGCCACCTCATGCAAAGAGATGACTCATTGGACAAGACTCTGATGCTGGGAGGGATTGGGGGCAGGAGGAGAAGGGGACGACAGAGGGTGAGATGGTTGGATGGCATCATAGACTCAATGGACGTGAGTCTGAATGAACTCTGAGAGATGGTAATGAACAGAGAGGCCTGGCGTTCTGTGATGCATGGGATCACAACGAGTCGGACACAACTGAGAGACTGAACTGATATGTCCTATACTTGTGATTACATTGTAACTCATGCTACATTCCTCAGTTTATTTCTTAGCTTTCTAAATTCTGTTTGCCTCTAAGATCTTAAGCTCACTATCTCCTAAAAAGGCTTCTAGCTATTCTTAATTAACCCAAAGATCAGCAAACTTAATTTGCCATAAACAGTCCCCTCACAAACAGGTCTCAGATAACAATCCTTTTCATAGCCTTAAGCTGCAGCCTATGTGCTTAACCTGGAACATTCTTTGTAAAGATCCTTGAACAAATGTCAATGGTTACTTTATAGATTATTTTCTGGGCACAATTGCAGAAGGCTTTGTGCTTTCTCATGTTTCTCTCAAGAACAATAAGCACTTTAACATTCTTTCCAGCCAACTCAACCAAAGAAAGGAAAGAACAAGTCAGAATCACAAAACCTACCTTCTTCATCCTGGGACCCTGCCTGCAGGGTGAGGAGAGGGGGGTTGAGGCCATGCCTCAATTTTGTCAGTAATGCCTAACGTGACTCCTGATAACTACTCATTATTGCCATTGTAGAATATAAAATGATTCTCTGTCTTATTATTTCAAGAATCATAATAAACATATCAGTATATAATTATTTAATATTAATTATTTTAGTTATACAATTTATTTCTATCCTATACCAGTCTTATTACTGCTGTAAATTAAATTTTTCATTTTTAACAAGTGAGATGGGAAAACAAGTAGCAAGTCATATTAAAGACCAAATGTACCATAATGACCTAATTTGAGTTAAAATGCATTCAGATTAATAATTAAATGAGATATCTGTGACAATTTATAAATAAATGACAAAATATAAAAATTCTAAATTGTAATTCTTAGAATCTAGAATACTTGATTATTCTTTCATTTTCAATTATTTTCTTAGCTGTCTTTTTATTAAAATGAATAAATGGAAAGGTTACAATAGAAAACAAAAAACTAGGGGGGAAAGGGAATCCTGAGTTTGTCAGGATTACTGTATAAATCCTTCAGAGTAACATATATTTAAATTTAAACTTTGTCATCTCTGGGAGTATATTCCCAGTCTTTTATAATTGGGAAAGAGGTTTTGTACAAATAAATGCTTTACAATCCAGATCAGGAAGTAGGTTTTTTTTATCTCAAATTGTATGTGAATGTGTGTGCAGGAGAGAGATTCAATATACTTTTTTTTTTTTTTTTAATTCATTGTTTGGAGTTTTCTATCTACTGCCCAGGAATAATTTCCTTCTGTTATATTTCCATTAAATATGGTTGTGATGTCTGAAGTAAAGAAGGTGAGATGTTGTCACTATCAGTGTAGTGTCAGAAAATTTATAAAATCCTCAGTTACGACTCAATCCAAATATGCTCTTTGCATTATTTTTTAAGAATAGCTCACATTTGGATAGTTGTTAAAGAGAGCAACATGGATAAAAAGAGATGATCATGAACATTAAGACTTAAAAAATGTTGCTTGTATATCTTCCTGTGTCTCTAATGTAGAATTCTATTTTTGCAATTGTTTTTCCTAAGGTATAATACACAGTCTGAAACTAAAAAAGAAGGAACAAAAACAAAAAACATTAAGCTTAGCAACAATTTTCAAAAATTCCAAAAATGTTTGCCATAAGCTGTCTCCTGACTAAGATGTCTCTTCCACAACAGAACATAATTTTTACTTATGAAGCAAGTGACTTTCCTCTGTAGACCTTATTTTTCACATTCAGGACTATAGAGATAAATAAGGTGATTAATGTAGAGGCTCCCCAGTGGCTCAGGCAATAAAGAAGTTGTGTGCAATGGGGGAGACCTAGGTTCAATACCTGGGTTGGGAAAACCTTCTGGAGAAAAGACTGTTTACCCACTCCAGTATTTTTGCCTGGAGCATTTCTTGGACAGAGGAGCTTGGTAGGCTACAATCCATAGGGTTGCAAAGAGTTAGACACAACTGAATAACTAACACTTTCACTTTCTTAGCTCCTTTTCATGAATAGCATAAATAAAAAGATTATAGAAGAGTACAGAGCTAATCATCCAAAATGCTCCAATTATCACCTAAGTCAAGACAAATGACTTTTACTCATATTTATCAATACTTATTTTGAAGAAATTTTCAACATATACAGAAGTCAATAGGGCTTCCTGGATGGCACAGTGGTAATGAATCTGCCTGACAATGCAGGAGGTATAGGAGAGGTGGGTTTGATCCCCTAGGGAGTAGGAAATGGACAGCCACTCCAGTATTCTTGCCTAGAAAATTGCATGGGCAGAGTAGCCTAACAGGTTATAGTCCATGGGGTTACAAGGAGTCAGACATGACTGGGCACACGTGCATGCAAAAGAAGTCAGTAAAAATAGTACAATGAACATTCACATAGTCTTCACCTGATTCACTGGTATCTGGTCATATTGGCTTTATTTCTTGATAGGTGATATATTGATACATAGATAGATATGTAGACACATAAAGATACATACAAAAACTATTTTGCTGAAATTTTTAAAGTAAGTTGCAGAGTTATGCTAGAGTGATGCCAGCAAATCAAAAAACAGGTGGTTCCTGACTTTGCCCCCACACCGGACAAAAAAGCAATTAGCAAGTATACATAAAAAATGTATTTTTGAGGATCTCAGAAACCAGGAATAAGGCTAAAGTGTTCACTTTGGACCATATAAATGAAGAAAACAATGCAACAGAATGGTAATAAGAGCAGTACACTTAGGCTGTATCACCCTTCTCCCAGGCATCTCTTTTGTCCATGGCATCTCCAATGAAAGAGAAGAGTTCAGGGTGAACATCCAACATCCTCAGAAGTAAAGGATGCTTCCTGGCAGTCACATTTCAATACTGACTGATGGGGATCACTTCCCCTTATGGTGTGTTCCTACTGGTGGTAGCATCCTAGTAGATATCTCAGCCAGCACCTCTGCCCATTTACAGAGCTGAACCAGCATTCTCATCTGGCCAGCGAGCTCAGCTGGCAATTCTTCCCAGTTCAGGTTTCTAGCCAGTGGATTGTCCTGGACACAGGGCTCATTCCACAGTATTTTCAAGCATGAAAGTAATCAGTATCCAGGCACAACTGCTGAGCATAGCATCTGGCCCCATCTGAACAGGGATTTCAACTGGGGACCCTAAGCAGCCTATTCTATACATCACACAAGCAGAAAGCCAAGTCAGCAACCCTACTCAACTAATGAGAATAACTTCTGACCACATCTGAACAAGGAGCCTGAAAAATAACTTTAGAAAGGGTAGAAGCTTCACAGTAGAGACTATGGCACTGGCCAATTGTGGAGTTCAGCTTATGACAAGGCTATACATATGCACAGCCTGCAATCTCACCCAGGCAGAAAGTTTAGTCAGCAATCCCACCTATTCATAAAGCATAGCCTGCAGCCCCACCAGACAAGGGAGCCTGGCTAGTGACTCCCCAACAGTGGAGCACAACCAGTGACCTGCCTGACCACGAAACCCAGCTGGTGGTTCCACTCAAATGATAAGCTAGATCCATGATGAATATTAATGAAAAAAATCTAAGCAAAATACTAGCAAACCAAATTCAGCAGCACATTAAAAAGATCATACACCATGATCTAGTGGCATTTATCCCTCAGACGAAAGGATGATTCAATATATACAAATCAATAAATATGATCATCACATTCATAGAATAAAAGATGAAACCATATCAGCTTAATAAATGCAGAAAAGTATGTGACAAAACACAGTATACTTTCATAATAAAAGCAAAAAAATCAATAAATTGAATATACAGTCAGTAAATTAGAATATACCTCATCATAAAGGCCATCTATGATAAGCCCATCACTAACATCACATTTGATGATGGAAATTTGAAGGTTTTACCTCTAAGATGAGGAACAAGATAAAGGCATCCACTATTGCCACTCCTTTTCAACATAGTACTGGAACTCCTAGCCAAAGCAATCTAGCAGGAAAAATAAATGAAAGGCATCCAAATGGGAAAGAAAGAGGTAAAACTATTGCTCTCTGCAAATGACATAATATTATATAAAAAAATAACCCTAAAGACTCCACCAAAAAATTGCTTATAATTAATAAACATATTCAGTAAAAGTATAGGATACAAAAACAAAATCAAGAAATAAGTTGTGTTTCTACATACCAATAACAAACTCAAAAAAAGATAAAAAGAAACATTCCATTTATATAGCATCAAAGAATAAAATAATTAGAAACAAATTAAACCAAGGAAGAGAAAAATCAGTACACTTGAAACTATAAGATATTGTTAAAATTGGAAAAGACACAGATAAAGAAAGATAGCCCTTGTTTATGAATCAGGAAAGTAATATTGTTAAAATTTTCTGCCCATACTATGTAAAGTGATTTATAGATTAAATGACTAGACTTATTTGTAAAACCTGAAAATGTAAACTTCTAGACATAAACAGAGAAGAAGCTCTATTGTCACTAGTTATGACAAATATTTTTTTAATGACAGCAAAAGCACAACAATCAAAGCAAAAATATACATGTGGGACCACAACAAGTAAAAAGCACTTCCACATGGTAAATAAAATAAGCAAAAAAATAAGAAGGCAAATTACAGAATGTAAGAAAATACTTACAAACCATAAATGTGATAAGGGGTTAATTAAAAAAATACAAGAAAATCATGCAACTAAAAACAAAACATAATAATCAGTTTTTAGAAAGGAGAAAGAACAAACTAAACATATTTTTAAAGAAGATTTACAGATGATCATCAGGTATGTGAAAATGGGCTCAGCATCACTAATCATCAGGGAAATGTATATCAAGATGAAAGTATCACCTCACATGCCCTTACATGTTTATTATACAAAAGATAAGAGATAACAAGTGCTGGTAAAGGTGTGGAGAAAAGGAAACCATTGTGCACTGTTGGCTGGAATGCAAAATGGTACAACTATTATGGACAACATCTAGAGGTTTCTCAAAATATTAAAAGTAAGACTAGTATATGATCTAGCAATATCACTTCTGCATACATATTTGAAGAAAATGAAATATCTTTCTTAAATAAATAACTGCATGCCCCAAGTTCAATATATTATTATTTCCAACAGCCAAGATATGGAAGTAACCTAATTATTCATTCATGGTCAAATGAATAAAAAAATGTGGAAAAATATGTATCAGTTCAGTTCAGTCTCTCAGTTGTGTCCGACTCTTTGCGACCCCCAAAATATGTATACAGGTACATATTATTCAAGTTTAAAGAAGAAAGAAAATCTGTTTTATTTCCTACAACATAGATGAAGAAATGAAAAAAAAAAAAAAACAAGTTGAATTCATAGAAACTGGAAAAGGATTGGCTGTTACCATGGGTTAGAGGGTGGAGGGAATGAGGAGATAGTAGTCAAAAGGTACAAATTTTAAGTTAAAAGATGGATTAGTTTTGGGGATCTAATGCACAGCATGGTGAATATAGTTAATTGTAATCTACTCATAATCTATTGTATCCTTGAAATTTTCTAAGTGAATAGACCTTAAATAATCTCACCACACAAAGGTAACTATGTGAAATAATGGATGTGTTAACTAACATTAATGAGGTAATCATTTCACAGTCCATACATCTACCAGATCAAGTCATGTACCTTAAACTTATATGATGTTATTTATTTATTATATCTTAATAAAACTGAAAAAGATAAAAATTGCAAACATGATACGTCAAACCTTAGTACTTCAGCATATCTCTCTTAAGAAACAATATTTCACTTCCTAAGATGAGAAAACAGTTATTTATATTAAATCAGTAGATTCTGTGATTAAATATGATGCAAAGTGTGGTGTAAATTAAAAATATTATCATGCACTTTCCA
>SJYC01083701.1:0-18167 GCA_006408675.1 Madoqua kirkii | reverse complement strand
CTAGGTTGGTCATAACTTTTCTTCCAAGGATAAGCATCTTCTAATTTCATGGCTGCAGTCACCATCTGCAGTGATTTTGGAGCCCAAAAGAATAAAGTCTGACACTGTTTCCCATCTATTTCTCATGAAGTGAGGTGACCGGATGCCATGATCTTTACTTTCTGAATTTTGAGCTTTAAACCAACTTTTTCACTCTCCTCTTTCACCATCATCAAGAGGCCCTTTAGCTCCTCTTCACTTTCTGCCATAAGGGTGGTGTCATCTGCATATCTGAGTTTATTGATATTTCTCCCAGCAATCTTGATTCCAGCTTGTGTTCCTTGAGTCCAGCGTTTCTCATGATGTACTCTGCATATCAGTTTAAAAAAGCAGGGTGACAATATACAGCCTTGACGTACTCCTTTTCCTATTTGGAACCAGTCTGTTGTTCTATGTCCAGTTCTAACTGTTGCTTCCTGACCTGCATACAGATTTCTCAAGAAGCAGGTCAGGTGGTCTGGTATTCCCATCTCTTTCAGAATTTTCCAGTTTCCTGTCATCCACACTGTCACAGGCTTTGGCATAGTCAATAAAGCAGGAATTAATGTGTTTCTGGAACTCTTGCTTTTTCAGTCATCCAGTGGATGTTGGCATTTGTTCTCTGATTCCTCTGCCTTTTCTAAAACTAGCTTGAACATCAGGGAATTCACACTTCACGTATTGCTGAAGCCTGGCTTGGAGAATTTTGAACATTACTTTACTAGCATGTGAGATGAGTGCAATTGTGTGGTAGTCTGAACATTCTTTGGCATTGCCTTTCTTTGGAACTAGAATGAAAACGGACCTTTTCCAGTCCTGTGGCCACTGCTGAGTTTGCCAAATTTGCTGGCATACTGAGGGTAGCACTTTCACAGCATCATCTTTCAGAATTTCAAACAGCTCCACTGGAATGCCATCACCTCCACCAGCTTTGTTTGATGCTTTCTAAGGCCCACTTGACTTCACATTCCAAGATGTCTGGCTCTAGATGAGTGATCACATCATCATGATTATCTGGGTCGTGAAGATCTTTTTTGTACAGTTTTTCTATGTATTCTTTCCACCTCTTCTTAATATTTTCTACTTCTGTTAGGTCCATATCATTTCTGTCCTTTATTGAGCCCATTTTTGCATGAAATGTTCCATTGGTATCTCTAATTTTCTTGAAGAGATCGCTACGTTTTCCCATTCTGTTCTTTTCCTCTATTTCTTTGCATGGATTGCTGAAGAAGGCTTTCTTATCTCTTCTTGGTATTCTTTGGAACTCTGCATTCAGATGCTTATATCTTTCTTTTTCTCCTTTGCTTTTTGTTTTGTCTCTGTTTTTATCACAGCTATTTGTAAGGCCTCCCCAGACAGCCATTTTGCTTTTTTGTATTCCTTTTCCATGGGGATGGTCTTGATTCCTGTCTCCTGTAGAATGTCACAGTACTCATTCCATAGTTCATCAGGCACAAGATCTATCAGATCTAGGCCCTTAAATCTATTTCTCACTTCCACTGTATAATCATAAGGGGTTTAATTTAGGTCATACCTGAATGGTCTAGCTGTTCTCCCTACTTTCTTCAATTTACTTCTGAATTTGGTAATAAGGAGTTCATGATCTGAGCCACAGTCAGCTCTCGGTCTTGTTTTTGTTGACAGTATAGAGCTTCTCCATCTTTGACTGCATAGAATATAATCAGTCTGATTTCGGTGTTGACCATCTGGTGATGTCCATGTGTAGAGTCTTCTCTTGTGTTGTTGGAAGAGGATGTTTGCTATGATCAGTGCATTTTCTTGGAAGAACTCTATTAGTCTTTGCCCTGCTTCATTCTGCATCCCAAGGCCAAATTTTCCTGTTACTCCAGGTGTTTCTTGACTTCCTACTTTAGCATTCCAGTCCCCTATAATGAAAAGGACATCTTTTTTGGGTGTTAGTTCTAAAATGTCTTTTAGGTCATCATAGAACCGTTCAACTTAAGCTTCTTCAGCATTACTGGTTGGGGCATAGACTTGGATAACTTTGAAATTGAATGGTTTGCCTTGGAAATGAACAGAGATCATTCTGTTGTTTTTGAGATTACATCCAAGTACTGCATTTTGGACTCTTTTGTTGACCATGATGGCTACTCCATTTCTTCTGAAGTCAAACTGCTTATTTGATTGAAAATAACTTGTCTCTTGAGGTTTCCAGCTGGCTCAGCTAAAGTATTTTCCTGTCAATTCAGGAGATGTAGGTTCAATTCCTGATTTAGGAAGACCGCCAAGAGAAGGAAATGACAACTTACTCCAGTATTATTGCCTGGGAAATCCCATGTCCAGAGGAGTCTGGTGGGCAACAGAACATGGGATCACAAAAGAATTGGACAGGACTTAGCAACTAAATAACAACAAAAATTTGTGAATTACAAATGAATATTATTTATATATTAGTAAAATTGATCAGAATATTGTAAGAGAAAAGTCATTTTATTATGTATAGTCAATTAGCAGTTAATCTGATATTAAAATATAGACATTTACTTCTATAATTTATGATTTTTTTTTCACTTCTACATTTTTTAAGCCCTGATTTGTGTCTTTCTCTGTTTGTAATAATGGTCATTCTTGGTAATTAGTACTGGTTTTATTTTGGCTTAAGTTTTCTTTACACGTATTGCCATGTTTCATCTACAGACACCTGGAGAGAAGGTTAACTCCTCCTTCAACTGATTAAAAGGATAATCTGTCAATTTTGCTTCATTCTGGGGGGCTCATCCCTTGACCTCTTTTGTATAACCCTGATCTAGATTCTCTAGAACTGCTTTCATTGTGTGAGTTTTGTGCACTTCTGTCTTTTATTAGACTTTCCCTCAGAATTCCAAGTTTTCTGCTTCTTGATTATTCTTTCATTTAATAAAGTTCATCTTTCTGCAGTTTCTTGAGAATTGTATGGGAGATGATTTTTTAAAGAACTTGTCGATATAAAACAGCTTTTGTCCTGCCTTTCTTCTCTGGCTGAAAGTTTGTGTGGGTTCAAAATCTAGACAGAAAGTCATTTTTTATAGAGTATAAGAGGCATGAGCCCTTTTTCTTTCAGCTTCAAAGTTGCTGTTCGGACGTCTGATACCATTATGATTGCCTGTTTCCTCTGAATCTCACTTTCCTGAAGTTTTATTGTATTGTGCTTTGACATGAAAAACTTTCTACCATTTTGGTAGATACTGATTCCTCCTCTTAATCTGTCAATCCAGACACTTAAGCCCTGGGTGTTTTCTTAACTTTTTTTGTGTAATTTTCTTTATTTCAACTTCTTTGTGCTTTACTGGGATCTATTATTTGCCTGTCTGCACTTTAGGGTTAAACCTCCAAAGTTCTATTTATTCTTATCTTTCTCCCATTTTATTTTTTGGTTATACCTTTTGGAAGATTCCCTCATCTTTATACTCCTATCTTTTTATTTTGTTTCTGCTACTGTATTTTTAATTTCTAAGAGTTTTATTATTTGAATGCCTTGGGAGAGGATACGGTTGTTGGATGGCATCACTGATTCAATGGACATGAACTTTGGGTGATTTCTGAGAGTCGGTGAGGGACAGGGAAGCCTGGTGTGCTGCTCTCCACAAAGTTGGTTTCTTTGGTATGCAAAGAGTCGGACACGACTGAGGGACTGAACAGCAACAATTCCCTTTTTAACATAATATTTTCAGTATTCTCAAAATTCTCTGGATACCTTGCATACTTTTATTACTCTAAGGCTGTTTCTTATAGGGTGTCTCTCATCCCTTGCACTGCTCTGGTCCCTCTGTACTGCTTTTCTCTTTGTCCTAGGAATTTCTAGTTAGTGGCACAGATTTCCTGATCCTTGTGTTTATAGTCCTACAAATAGATTAGAAGTTTTGTCTGTAATTTCATGTCTTGCTGACTGGTGGAATTTCCTGTAATATCATAAGAAATCTTGTTGCTTCTATTGTCACTACCTCTTTCCAACTGTTGATTTTTTATTTTTTCTTGAACCATGAGATTCCAAACAGATGAAACACCTAGTGAGGGAGGGCCACTGGCTAAAGTTGTGGAAAAGTATTTTATGGGGTCTCACTGCTTACTCTGTAGGCTTTCCAGGAATTCTTGATTTCTGTATGGTCTCCCACCCTTGACTGTATCTGGTGTCTCTGGCTCCAAGTCTATCTAGAGAATAAACTTCAGTTTTCTGTTGGGTCAGGACCATGTTAGGACCCAGCTTTTCTCATTTAATATTAGAGGGAATGTAAAGGTTTAAATGGATCTTGTGAAAATTTTCAACTCAACTTGGTATCATCTTTCTGTTCTCCACCTCAGCCTTCAGAGGAGCATGTGCCTCTACCTCACAGGTTCTCCCTGGACTGCAGAGTGTGAATTCATGAGCATCTTTGACTCCACACCCTTGTGTCTTGCAGACACTATCTCGTTTCCTCTTTTAGTCTTCATTTTCTGCTTTATATCTTTCACTTTTTTTCTTTGCATCTCAGTTTTGTTGTCCTCATTTTTTATTTTTCTTTTGTAAAGTTATATACTTAAAAATCCCTACACTGAATTTTTGTGGAATGGTATGAAGAAATGAGAATTAATTCTATATGATTCACCCAAATTCAGTCCCTCTCTTTTGATCCCGTTGCCATAGCTTTAGATCACACAGTAATCACTTCTTGCTGGAATAGTAAAATTGAGTCCTGACTAACTGGTTTTCTTCCTTAAAGTTCTTTTTTTCAACTAGTATGTCTGGATAACTGTAACCAAAGACAGTTCTGAGATAGCACTCTGATTGTATCACTTGCCTGCTCAGAAAACTGTAGATTTTTCAAATGTCCAAAAAAGTAATTTCCCAACTGATAGCTTACAGTGACCTCTGAAGAAGTTTTAGCTTCAGGACCAGGGACCAGTCTTGATCACTCAAGAGCTTTTGTATAGCAGAGTTTTATTAAAGATATAAAAAGAGACAGAGAATGCTTCTGACATAGACATCAGAAGGGGGACAGAGAGTGGCCCCCTCGCTAGTCCAAGCAAGGGAGTTATATGCTTTTTAAATTGGTCATTACAATAAATCAAAAGAATGTCTTAAGTTTGAAAAGATTTTACTAGACCCACTCCTGCAACTTACATTTTAAGATAACAGGATTAGTCAGAAGGTTTTTAGGAAGGAGAAACTGTACTTAAGCAGGATACATTGTTGTTATATAATCAGTCCTTCAGTTCAGTTCAGTCACTCAGTCATGTCCAACTCTTTGAGACCCCATGGTCTGCAGCACACCAGAACTCTCTGTCCATCAACAACTCCCAGAGTTTACCAAACTCATGTCCATTGAGTTGATGATGCCATCCAACCATCTCATCCTCTGTTGTCCCCTTCTCCTCCTGCCTTCAATCTTTCCCAGCATCAGGGTGTTTTCCAATGAGTCAGTTCTTTGACTAAGGTTAAAATATACTCTATGAAAAATAACAAGATGATAATTGAACAATCTCAAAAATAGGCTCCCTAGAAGGCTAAGCAAGAGGTCTAAGGAAGGACATAGTGAATTCCATAGTCAATTCAGTTTCTCTCTGACAATTTTATCATAATATTAAGAAGATTTTTCATTCACATGATAGAATACTGAAATACTGAAATAGACATGACAGACATTTGGTGAAAACAAGAAAGAGAGGGATCTATATGTATTTACTTGACAGTCTGCCAATCAGTGAACAGTCCTGTACTAAATACTTATTATGTGCATAACAGTTTGCTATACCTGAAAACATTGTATTAGATGGTGTAGTCCTATCTATTGCTATAAAACAAAAGGCCTAAATAACAGTTTGAAATATCTATACCAGAAATAACACTCAACACCAGGTAGCAAGGTATACAATAAATAAGCTTGTAAAGACAGAACAAACACTCAGTAAATATTATCAATAATAATAAGGTATAAATAATGATAAGGTATAAAAGTTTAAAGAAGGGAGACACTGCCATTGGATACGATGATTAAAGATGACTTTATGGAGAGTTAGGACATGTACTAGGCCTAGAAGGATGATTACAATTTGCACAGGATAGAAGTATAAACTGGGAGATGTGTAAATATTGTTATATAATATGAAGTACCAGAATATCAGTGTGGAGAAAGAGACAAAAACCTGCTGGTTTATTTATAAAAAATATAGAGAGTACACAAAGAGAAGAATAGGAGAAAGAGAGTTGCTTCTGGAGTTGGGAGAAATTTGGGGACCACTGTATTAAGTAAATCATTGATCAAGATGTTTATTTCAATGCCATTCTTCCAAATCATCTCACCCTCACCCTCTCCCACAGAGTCCAAAAGACTGTTCTATACATCTGTGTCTCTTTTGCTGTCTCGCATACAGGGTTATCATTACCATCTTTCTAAATTCCATATTATGTGCATTAGTATACTGGATGCTTGGGGCCGGTGCACTGAGATGACCCGAGGGATGGTATGGGGAGGGAGGAGGGAGGGAAGTTCAGGATGGGAAACACGTGTATACTTGTTGCAGATTCATGTTGATGTATGGCAAAACTAATACAATATTGTAAAGATGATTACAATTTGCACAGGATAGAAGTATAAACTGGGAGATGTGTAAATATTGTTATATAATATGAAGTACCAGAATATCAGTGTGGAGAAAGAGACAAAAACCTGCTGGTTTATTTATAAAAAATATAGAGAGTACACAAAGAGAAGAATAGGAGAAAGAGAGTTGCTTCTGGAGTTGGGAGAAATTTGGGGACCACTGTATTAAGTAATTCATTGATCAAGATGTTTATTTCAATGCCATTCTTCCAAATCATCTCACCCTCACCCTCTCCCACAGAGTCCAAAAGACTGTTCTATACATCTGTGTCTCTTTTGCTGTCTCGCATA
Organism: Madoqua kirkii; assembly: GCA_006408675.1. Classification (NCBI taxonomy): domain Eukaryota; kingdom Metazoa; phylum Chordata; class Mammalia; order Artiodactyla; family Bovidae; genus Madoqua; species Madoqua kirkii. The sequence goes on along the minus strand of SJYC01083701.1, from coordinate 11,280 downwards.
CAGGGTTATCATTACCATCTTTCTAAATTCCATATTATGTGCGTTAGTATACTGGATGCTTGGGGCCGGTGCACTGAGATGACCCAGAGGGATGGTATGGGGAGGGAGGAGGGAGGGAAGTTCAGGATGGGAAACACGTGTATACTTGTTGCAGATTCATGTTGATGTATGGCAAAACTAATACAATATTGTAAAGTAATTAACCTCCAATTAAAATAAATAAATTTATATTTTTAAAAAAAGATGTTTATTTCACTGGCCTTCAGTTTCTTCAAATATGTAACAACATAAATTATTATGCTGCCTCCTTATTGTAGTAAGCTGTGATAAAGTTCGGTAGTTGTGGGATAAGTTGCTTCAGCTAACTCTTTGAGACCCTATCAACTGTAGCCTGTCAGGCTCCACAACAATGGCAAGAATACTGTAGTGGGTTGCCATTTCCTTCTCCAGGGGATCATCCCAACCCAAGGATCAACCTGAGTCTTTTATGTCTCCCTGCATTGGCAGGTGGGTTCTTTACCACTAGCACCACGTGATTAAGTTCTGGGAAAATCTTAATGGGGGGTATTCATGGGCTGGTATTGTGTCAGAGTCTTTTAAGGATTGTGAGTGCTAAATCATGTTAGGTTTAAAAGAATTAGAATGAGAAATCTTTGTCTTAAAGACATGACATTAAAAGTCATTTTTATTCACAAGATAAAAATAGGCACTACAACACATACTTTTCCCTTTAATCTTGCCTCTAGTGAAGGGAATCTAATAAGGTGTCTAATTAACAAATAAAATAAAAGATAATGACTGACTTTTAATGGCTTTTTAAATGATTGCCCACAACTCTAATGAGTAATTATATCATTTGCTCTAATAGTATTCATGAAATTAATTATGGATTTTGAAGAAAAAGTATATATGGCATTTCTGTGAAGAAAGAGGTGACATAAGAGTGCTAGACTCATGATAGGGAATTGTACACATTTTGTATAATCATATTTTAGTGCAATCTACAAGAATTTGTCTTTTACACTTTTGTCTCTATTTCAGTTTTTGTTTTGTTTTAAGCACCATTCTTGATATATTTTATTGAATTTCGTTGAACATTTGCCATAAAAACTGCAGTCCAATTGATTTGCTCATATGAGAAAACTAGTCCTCAGTAACATGAAGGGACTTACTGGAAGACACACAGTTTATCAATCACTGGTAAAAGAAGACCACCCACGTGGTCTTAGTCTGTTATTCTGAGGTTCTATTTTTGATAGCTAGCACAGTAGAAGCCTCATGTTGGCAACATGTGGAACAATTCAAATCAGCAATATTCATATAGTATGTTTTTACTGACTAATATTTTAGCAAGAATTTTCTGATCAATATAATGCTACAGATGTTTAAAGATTAAAACTACTGCATGATAAACAGTAAATAAACACAGTCCCAGGTGAACTTTTTGTTTGGTAGTATCATGTTTCTAACAGCATATCTAAATTCTAGTTTGCAGTCCAGGGCATGCATTTCTAAAATAATTATGTGGATCATGAGTTTGGAGCAATTTTGATGCCCTCTAACTATAGCCTCAGACCTGCTGTATTGTTGGAGTTCAGATCATTGAACTTCAAATGATCTCAAATCATCACAAATGGAAATTATTCTCTTAACTACTAAAGGCACACCTCAATTTATCTTACATACCAAATTTCAAGGAAGTGACAGATCCTTCACTCATGGCACAAACAAGAAAAGCTACAGTTGGATGTTTATCATCTGGCATCTGGAAGGACAATTTATAAATCTACCTTAGAAGAGTGAGCAATTTCTCCATGTGTTGTCTGTGTTGGTTCCAGGTTACCTTTCATCCAAAATCCTTCCTTAATGGTATCATGAAGAACTTGAGTTTCAAAAAAGTTTCCACTGTGTTCCTATGGGTAAACAGGATAAGTCGATTCTTGTTTCAGTACCTTCTTAAAAATATATCAAAGAGGAAAGGAATATCTTGAGAATTTAAAATATTTCTTCCAAGGTCATTGTCATTTTTGCTCTGCTGCTTTCTCTGACACATAGCTCCCCTGTAAAGCAAATGTTCAAGAATCACAAATGAAATGTAAGGAGAAAGATTGTTTGGTTTTCATTCTTTTAAGGGATGAAGAAACAATTTCTGTACAGGCTCCTGAGAATAATAACAGTCACTATTTCACTCAATGTAAAGTTTTTATGTCCAAGATCCACAAATCTTTGTTAGATCATTTCCAATAATCTGTTAGTTTATTTAAATGCTAATTTCTTTTAAACCATTTTTCTTCACCAGACTTTCTTAGAATTAATAATTGAAAAAAATAATAGTTAATTACAGAGTCAAATGATAATTCAGGCAAGTACTCAGGGCATCCCTTTGGCATAGGATAGTCATACATACAGATGTGGCAGCACTTTTTCCATTGAATTATTTTTTAGTGAAGAAAAATTTTCTAAGATCTAGATGTGAATAGGGGCTTCTCAGGTGGCATTAGTGATAAAGAACACACCGCCAATTCAGGAGACATGAGAGGTGAGTTTGATCCCCAGGCCAGGAAGATTCCCTGGAGAAGGGCCCAACAACCACTCCATAGTCTTGCCTGGAGAATCCCCATGTATAGAGGAGCCTGGCGGGCTACAGTACATAGGGTCACAAAGAGTCAGACACAACAAAAGCGACAACATAGATGTAAATAAAACTGATTTAACTATAAAGAGTTGACCTTACAGTGAAGAATTCCCTATGAACATGCCATATTTCTATAAATGGGACTAGACATTACCTGTTCACCCAAACATAATGAGCAGAATCATGAATATTAACTAATTCTCTGTTAAATTAATTTAATTACTAAGGGAATTCCTAAAGTTCCCTAATATAAAATTATAAGTCATTTTAAAAGGATGTACTCTGCTGTTATTTAACACTTTATTTGATCACAGACCTCTTTTTCTTAGTCATAAGACTTAGGTTATCTAAACTACACATTGGAAAAGTCTACTAAAGGAGAGATAATAGAAAATGAGTTTTCAATCTTTTAAAGTTTCCTCCAGTTTTAAATTTATTTCTTCCTAACTTTAGGAACAAGACTATTCACATTATCTTCAGGGCGCCACTATGAATTTTACATAGATGTAAACAGAATAATGGTCAGATGCCTATTACATGGCAGGCACTGTGATAAAATTAACAGATAAGGAAAAATGAAGTTAATACTCTCTCTTGTCTAGAATTTTACCACAACAGGAGGGGAAGAAAGCTATTAAGAATTAGTTATAATAAAGTGAAAGGATTGCTTTGTTGTTATTAATAATAAGAACTTTCCTTCAGTGAGGTGGTCCTATCGCCCTGAATTTCATAGTTTATTTCATGTTATTCTCATTAAAAAAATATTGTACAGATTATATCTGCTTTATGGAGAATGAGATGCTTGTAATGTACAGAACCAATAACCAATATAGTCAAATCTCAGAGATAGTGAATAAAATATATTCAAAGGCAGTTCTGTCCAAATATGAAGTTTTTTAAACATGTCTACTTTCTTTGAATAGAAAATAGTTCAATTTAAGGGAATAAATGTTTTACAAAGAAAGTAACATTACATCTGAAGCTGTAAAGATGGTTCAGTGATAGGGGAGGGCATTACTGGTAATTAGTTTAACATGTTTAGCATAGAATTTTTAAAAGGAAGTGATAGGAGATAAATTTAAAAGGAAATAGAAAAGGATTTCAAAGGCCATGTTGAGGTCTATAAACTTTATTCAACAGGTCATGGAGCTGCAGTGAAAATATTCCACTTAAGGTTATTACAGAATATTGAGCAGAATTCCCTGTGCTATACAGTAAGTCTTTGGTTATCAATTTTAAATATAGTAGTGTGTATATGTGGATTCCAAATTCCCAATATTTTTATTATTGGGAAAATAATTTTAAAAAATCAGTGATCATAAAGGTAGATCAATAGAAATTATCCAAATGGAAACACAAAAGAAAAAAATAATAATTTGGAAAGTAGCACAACTGATTTGGTTCTCTGGAAGGTAATTTTGGAACAGTTTGGAATGAGAAAACTATTAAGGAGGTTACTTTAGAAACAGATAAATTGGAAGTTATGAAAGGCATGTTTTAAGGTGGTATTATTGGTCATGGAAATGGCAACCCACTCCAGTATTCTTGCCTAGGAAATCTCATGGATAGAGGACACTGGTGGTCTGTAGTCCATGGGGTCGCAAAAAGTGGGACACAACTTAGCGAATGAGCACATTAGTCATGGAATTTGAGAACACGACATATCTGTACCAGTTCATACCATATTATTTCAGCTAAGATCCCAGAAATAATATTATATTCTCCAGTCAATAAGACTATTGGGCTAGATTGCCCTTGGCCCTAGACTAAGGTGTCTAAGACACTTTTTATTAGCTTGACTCTTTGTTTTCAGCTTTTCTCGATATCCTCTTAATCCATCTTGCTCTTTCCTTGCCAAACAGTTTTTTAAATCCACTCAAGAAAGTAGCATAATTGCTCATAAGTCAAGTAAAAAATCACTATGTATCTGGCCCCATGCTTAAATGTCATTTTCTACCAAGAAGCAGTAGTATGGCAACATTCAGACAGTACTTCTACCCCCACACTCTGTGTCCATGCTGATTTATAAACTTATTATTACTTTTTCACTCTCATCCATAGGCTAATATCTATTCATTCAAACTGGAGTTTCAGTCACACAAATTCCATGAAACTATCTCCTTTTACTCAGATGTATGAGCCTTCTGTTTGCTGAATTTCTACTGTATTTGCAGATTATCTCAATTTAACACTGAAAAATTTCATGTGCACTTCTTGCAATAATCAACTAAAATGGAACCTCAAGTCCAATTTAGGACTGGAATACACAAATTAAAAGATGTTTAAAACACTGATCCTTAATCTTTTGCCAGATAGCAACTTTTGATTCAGCTGATTTTGGTTTTACTGAACATTCTGAAAATCAGAGAACAATCCAGACTTTCTCAGCTATTTTCTTTGAACAGAAAATTAAACTATCCCACAGGAGTTGAGGTCACAGAGAGACACCTTTGGTTGGAGATAATCAATACCTGGCTTTGACTTTCCATTCTCTGGAAAATGATGTTACTAGACAATTGGAAACCCCAGAGTGAAAGGCTCTAAGAAGCCACAAATCAATGGAAACATTTTTTTCATGTATGATTCATATCCATACAGCCATTTTGTACTAAATGTGGGCATCAGTACTCTGTTATGTCTGACTTTTTGCAACCGCATGGACTGTAGCCCACCAGGCTCCTCTGTCTATGGGATTCTTCAGGCAAGAATACTGGAGTGGGTTTCTATTTCATTCTCCAGGGATCTTTCCAAACCAGGGATAGAACCCTCATCTCTTGCATCTCCTCCACTAGCAGGCTGATTCTCTACCACTAGCACCAGCTGGGAAGCCCTAACTTCTCCCTGGAAGAGGTGACCATGGTGAGAAACTATGACCATCTACTTGTGGACAGAGGAAATGAGTTTCTCACCATGGTCATCTCTTCCAGGGAGAACTCAAGGCTGACAATATATGTTATGTGCATTGAGGTTAACTTTTTAAAATTGAAACACATTAGAGGAGACAAGAGTTGGCAAGAAGAAAAGCTTAAAACAACATAATAAAACAACATAATATACACAAACCAATGCCAGTATTCTGAATAGATACACATCTAAGAACATTAGGAGTAATGTGAGGTCACTCACTGCCAGAAAGACAGGGTGGTGTGTCACATATAAGGCACACATGTTGACTGTTAACAGAAGCACCACCTGTGTGTGTGTATGTGTTAAGTCAATTCAGTTGTGTTCGATCTTTTGTGACTGTAATCCACCAGGGTCCTCTGTCTATGGGATTCTCCAGGCAAGAACACTGGAGTGGATTGCCATGCCCTCCTCCAAGCCATCTTCCAGACCCAGGGAGGGAACTTGCAAATCTTATGCTTCTTGCATTTGCTGGCGGGTTCTTTACCCTAGTGCCACCTGGAAATCTAGCCATAATTTGGCACTGAAGTCCTTGAATCCATAGAGAAAGTTGTTTACATATGAATTTTTCTACTTGTGCAATCCATTTTTTTAATCTTTCTGCTCTTTATCTTTTAAAATATTTTTATTTAATTAGAGGATATTATATGGGAATGACTTTTTGTTCTTGGTTCTCACACCTGCCTTACCAGTTTTTTATTTTTATTCCTAGCTCAAACCAGAGCCCACCTTTGCTCTATTCATTCTTCCAGAATGGGGAAAAATAAGATCAAAATCTAAGATGCTAAAATATAAATGATAGTGAGGATAATGCAGTTGCTAATATATAGTCAGTTTTCATATTTTGCGTTAGTTATATTCTGTAAAGTCACCATGAGCCAGACTTGTTGAATATTAAAGCATCACTCCTAGGGGAAATAGAAGGATAGGTTTATCTGATCTTCTAGTCACAACACTTTCATAGACCCATCAGTATATAACTGGTCTTGTGTACATTTCTATTTAAAGACATCACATCCAATGTATACTTGTAACTCACCTATTAATACAATGAACTCAAAGTCAAAACAACTGTAACTCAACTTAAACAAAGCATATCTAAAGTATAGTTTCTCTGAAAGGCAAACTGTATTGTTCTTGTGTTTGGGAACACTAGATAGCACTTTAACACTGCACCTAGGGGACATGTTAGAAAAATCACCAACAAACAGCATAAAATGTGACACTAAATAAACCATAGAAAGAACACTTTTTACATTATGAGAGGCAAAACAAGGTGATGGAACACTGCCCATTTTTACCTCAGCTGGTGACATGTGTGTACTGGCTGACTCACATCTTTTTGTCCTGCTCTACATATCTATGAACATCTGCAAAAGTGCCATGGGTATTAATTTGGGGATTACTAATAAATTTGAGTTAGTAGGTAAAATAACAAATTTCAAGTTCAGGAATAGTGAGAGTAAACTCTACACAGAGAGTCTGGAAGAGAAACCAATTCGAAAGAGATGTCAGTGATTTCACCTTGTCATAGTTAGACTTCCATGGCATAGTTAGACTTCTTTTGGAGCATTTTATAATTATGGAAAAATTCTCCTAGTAGAGAAGAGAGTAAAAGGAGAAAAATTTTGAGATCAGTTGTCATATCAGAGAAATCAATGTATCAAATAATACAGGAAAGTCACTTGGAGAAAAGGGGTGAAATTTGGGAAAGAAGAACAAGCTCTGATAAGAAATGAAAATACTAATCATGCTTCTTACTTTCTTAAAGAAGGAGTATAATATTTAAACTGTAAATATTATAGTAATATTATTGTATTGTAAGGCCAACTTATATTTATAGATAGTGATCAGAACTGACCAGAAAATGAAGTTATATATATTTACTGGGCTTTTATAATTATTATTTCTTTTTTACAATCCATCATCTTCACATTTCCCTTATCACTGTCAATTGGATCCATTGATGTATCTCATTTTCCATATACTTACCACATAATTTTGGAATACAACAGAAAGCTCTAAAGTATTTTGTCATTCCTAGTCTATTCAGCCAGAGAAAGCAATGGCACCCCATTCCAGTACTCTTGCCTGGAAAATCACATGGGTGGAGGAGCCTCGTTGCTAAGAGTCGGACACGACTGAGCGGCTTCACTTTTATTTTTCACTTTCCTGCATTGGAGAAGGCAATGGCAACCCACTTCAGTGTTCTTGTCTGGAGAATCCCAGAGATGAGGGAGCCTGGTGGGCTGCCGTCTATGGGGTCGCACAGAGTCGGACACGACTGAAGAGACTTAGCAGCAGCAGCAGTCTATTCAGCTCAAATACAATGAGGCTAACGTAAATATACACATATTAGTCAAGTTTATCCTGGAACCAAAGATTCCTTTAAGCTTGTTGACTTAACCTAACTTCAGCTTCTCGTCTCATGACTTGGACTTCTAGTGTTCCCTGGACTCTGAGACCTTTTCTTCTAAACTGTTTAGTGCATCATCCTCTCCCTGAGCAGAGTGTCAACGGCTGGTATCATGTTACCCACCTCTAGAAATGAAATTCTGTCATTTCATCCAATACCGCTCACTCCCTAGATTCTTCAATAACAGATTATCTCAACTTTAAGGAGTTTTTATATTACTTTAACTAAGACTCCAGTTCTTAGTATTACATATTCTGATCGAAGACTGCCATAACCTTCAAACATTGAAATTAGAACTCCAAGCTAATCTCTTTTCACCCCAAACAACCCTCACAAGTCTCAGTGCCTGTCTCCTGAATTGAGTGAATCAATTCAAGCCTTTGCTTCACTAAACATCCTAAGATATAAAATAAATAATCTCATAAAAGATGTATAGAATTTTTAAATTCTATACTGTAGTTAAAAATACCAATCTACCATTCATGCTGACTTTTGTTTTTACAGATCAATAATGACTGTATATCATGTGAGTCTGGGCAGGTTGAAATCCTCTAGCTTTTAACTTCTCTTTCTCAGGCCTCCTATAACCACCTCTTCATGGGAATGCTTTTCATACCTGCCTATCTCACTCTCCTTTCATTTTTACTTTTTGATATCATGTGATCTCTTATTAATTTCTGATATTCTGATAACCTTTTGCATTCCACAGGCATGCAAGCTGTTTGGTCATGTTTTATAACCTACCCTCCATGAGTTAAATATTTACATACACCTTTGCTTTGTCTCTCCAACTATGTTTGTATCTATCCTAGTCACTACTTGTAACTACACTTTTCATTTCCAACAGCACTACCCTAAATGTGTGCATTCAACCTTTTATCAGAGTTTTGCTACCAGCATCCCATTCCTATTGATTCTTGAAATCCAATATATGGAAATGATTGAAGATTAGAATTCCTAATGAAGATTCTGCTTACTTTAATTAGTACTTGTTTGTCAGATCAAATACTGTATTCATAAGACAACAGTGCCTCAGCTCCTCCACTCCTTGATTGACAGATTTTATTTATTAGTACTTCATTCTTGATCTCTCATCATGTGCCCAAATCCTACTGCCTTGGTCTTCTCAATAATCACACAGAGAGTGCATGTCCTTCCCTAATGCATTCCATAGACAGTTGGTACTTTGCGGTTAAGGAATGAACTTTTCAGCTTCACCAAAAAAAAATTTTGTCCTTGTAATCTCATGTCATCTTAATCTTCAGATTCTAATATTTATTCTTTTCTCCTGGTCCTGCCAATTAAAAAGGCATGATGAAAGACAAAAAAATACTCCTTGAAAACAGATTCTATTTTTCTCAATAAACTGACAAAATTAGAAGAGTATTTTTAGTTCATTCTAAGATAGGTAGACTATGGTTAAAGAAGCATTTCTTTCTAATTGTGAAACAGGTGAGAATATAGTGCTACTAATGTCATCCAGGGATAACCAGAATCAACCCAACATAAGCAAAGAGACACTGAGATCCTATAATGCATCTGACACTCCATGAAAACTTACCAGCAGTTTCAGCAGGCTCACAAAACTGTTATATATTAGATATTTCCATCTGTTTTTAAGTATTATAAAATTTGTACTCAAATATGTTTAAAAATATAATGATTATACAGATAAAACACTTTTATTCTATCTGAATCCAAATCTCATGCTTTTTTCAGATTCTGTTCCTGCATTTAGTCCCTACATAGCAAATCTGTGAAGAATCTATGAAGAAGTTATTACTCAAAAAGTCACCCAGCACAGTATTTCTGGAATGGTTATATTTATATATTTAAATATAAATTTATTTATTTTAATTGGAAATTAATTACTTTGCAATATTGTATTGGTTTTGCCATAATTCAACATGAATCCGCCAGAGGTATACACGTGTTCATTTATATTTATGGTTATATTTATATTTATTTACAAGTAAGTTCTGAAATACTCAAATGTCAAATTTAACAACACTGTCATGCTACAATTAAAATAATGTTTTATCCTTATTATATTAGTTTCATATGGCTTTACCATTAACTGACACTATTCTTTGGGACTATTCACTTCTCTATTTTTTAAATCAGTTCAAATATTCCAATACGCAAGCTCTCCTTCCAGACCTGCTGACCAGTAGCTAAGTTAAAGACATACTAATGGACTACATATGTTATTGGTTCATTCTCTATACGTTATCTGTACCTTACAAACACCAGTATTTTGAGTCAGGTTTTGATATGCCTACTGAACACCAAAACATAGTATATAATAAATCTCTCCATTCATTCTCATATATATGCCAAATATTATTCAGATATGTGTATATGCCAGATACAATGGGAAGTTCAGAAATAACCACAGCCACTTTCAAACTCATTAACCTCAAGCCTCATTTACCATGGTCATTTTATTTTATCAGTTTATTTTACTTAATATGGTCTAACGAATGGTGTCTCAATGAAAACAAAAATCATCAGAGCTATGACAGATTCTTCTCCTTCTCTCAGTTCAGTTCAGTTCAGTTGCTCAGTCCTGTCTGACTCTTTGTGACCCCATGGACTGTAGCATGCCAGGCCTCCCTGTTCATCACCAATTCCCAGAGCTTATTCAAACTCATGTCCATAGAGCCAGTGATGCCATCCATCCATCTCATTCTCTGTTGTCCTCTTCTCCTCTTGTCTTTCCCAGCACCAGGGTCTTTTCCAATGTCAGTCCTTCACATCAGGTGGCCAAAGTATTGGAGCTTCAGCTTCAGCATCACTTCTTCCAATGAATATTCAGGACTAATTTCCTTTAGAATAGACTGATTGGATCTTCTTCAGTCCATTCAAAATACATTGACTCTTATACTATTGAAATTATTATTTTGTTTATATTCTGAAAGGCACTGTGTTTCTTTAGGCTAGACATAGCTTTTTGTGTTTAGTACTATAAATGAAAACAACAGATGCTCAATATAACTACTAGACTAAAGGAAAATTTTCTATTTTCAAATGAAATGAAATAATCTATTCACTGATTATCTTTTGCAGAAAACATTGCAACTACTCCTCTTCACTTCCTCTTCATTCTGTTCACTACAAGTTCTCCAAATTAACTTCTAAAAATTCAGATTTAATTAAAATGATTGAAAGACTGCTAAACACCAACTGGCTGTCTACTCTCCTCTTTTTCTTTCTAATAAAACTCATTTATTATGTGGAAAAAACTATAATAAAGAGTTTGTTAGTCTCCCATAGTTGTGAGAGGCCATGTGCCTAGAAAGGTAGTGAGATATATATAGAAATA
>SJYC01083696.1:0-14798 GCA_006408675.1 Madoqua kirkii | reverse complement strand
GTTTGCTTAGGAAAATGTCATTCTTCCTGTATCCACAGGTGCAACTTAAAGACACCTTTGAACATCTTCCTGGTAAAATGAATACTGAATTAGCAGAATCTGGGTTGAACTTAAGTGTTGGACAGAGACAACTGGTGTGCCTTGCTCGGACTATTCTCAAGAAAAATCAGATATTGATTATTGACAAAGCCACATCAAATGTGGATCCAAGGTATGGAGCTGAGATCCAGGAAAACTTGAATCTGAATCCTTGAATTCTAAAAGTGGTAAATGGAAAACATTTAGTGATGCTTAGAAATGTTTCTAAGTATTCTCTTGGCCTCATGGGTATTTCTTAATAATATTAATTCCAGAAAACAAAGGAAAAATCAAGACATGTTATATAGGGTTAATGTTGTTATAAGGCATCCTGAGAGAGCTAGATTCCTAAATCCAGCTCATTATAATCTCAAGCAATTTTGAGAGAAGACTATTTTCCATTTTTGAAAAACAGTAAATTTCTAAGTAGACTTTTTATACTTAGTTTTTTAGGAACAAGATTATACATTAAGGTATTGATTTTTAAAAACATTATTAAAAGTGTCATGATTTTTTAAGTCAAAAGTCTGCTCTTCTTGAGCTGAGATCCAGGAAAACTTGAATCTGAATCCTTGAATTCTAAAAGTGGTAAATGGAAAACATTTAGTGATGCTTAGAAATGTTTCTAAGTATTCTCTTGGCCTCATGGATATTTCTTAATAATATTAATTCCAGAAAACAAAGGAAAAATCAAGACATGTTATATAGGGTTAATGTTGTTATAAGGCATCCTGAGAGAGCTAGATTCCTAAATCCAGCTCATTATAATCTCAAGCAATTTTGAGAGAAGACTATTTTCCATTTTTGAAAAACAGTAAATTTCTAAGTAGACTTTTTATACTTAGTTTTTTAGGAACAAGATTATACATTAAGGTACTGATTTTTAAAAACATTATTAAAAGTATCATGATTTTTTAAGTCAAAAGTCTGCTCTTCTGTTTTTACTGAACTAAATCAATTTCTTTGATTCTAGAACTGATGAGTTAATACAAAAAATAATTCATGAGAAATTTGCTCACTGCACTGTGCTAACCATCACACACAGGCTGAGCAGTGTCATTGACTGTCAACGGGTCTCGGTAAGACTCTCACCACTTCAGTTGTTTTCATATATGTTCAATTTTTCAATGTATCCTTCCTTGCAAAATTTGATAGGAACCTACAGTAATGTAATTTTCTCTTAGTTTCTCTTCTCTTTCCTCAAAATTGTTGTTCATTCTCTCAGTCATGTCTGATTGTTCGTGACCCTATGGAGTTCAGCATACCAGGTCTCCCTTTGCTTCACTAGGTCCCAGTTTGTTCAAACTCATGTCTGTTCATTCCGTGATGTTGTCCAACCATTTCATCCTCTGTCGTCCCCTTCTCCTCCTGCCTTCAATCTTTCTGAGCATCGAGGCCTTTTCCAATGTCAGCTCTTTGCATCAGGTGGCCAAAGTATTGGAGCTTCAGCTTCAGCATCGGTCCTTCCAATGGATATTCAGGGTTGATTTCCTTTAGGATTGACTGGTTTAATATTCTTTCAGTCCAAGGGACTCTCAAGAGTCTTCTCTGTCACCACAGTTTGAAAGCATCAATTATTTGGTGCTCAGCCTTCTTTATAGTCAAACTCTCACATCCATACATGACTACTGGAAAAACCATATAGCTTTGACTAGACAGACCTTGGTTGGCAAAGTGATGTCTCAGCTTTTTAATATACTCTCTAGGTTTGTCATAGCTTTTCTTCCAAGGAGCAAGTATCTTTTAAATTTCTTGGCTGCTGTCACTGTCTACAGTGATTTTGGAGCCCAAGAAAATAAAGTCTGTCACTGTTTCCATTGTTTCCCCATCTATTTGCCATGAAGTGATGGCACTGGATGCCATGATCTTTGTCTTTTGAATGCTGAGTTATAAGCCAGCTTTTGTTTCACTCTCCTCTTTCACTTTCATCAAGAGGCTCTTTAGTTCCTCTTTGATTCTGCCATAAGGGTGGTGTCATCTGCATATCTGAGGTTATTGATATTTCTCCCAGAAATCTTGATTCCAGCTTGAGCTTCATCCAGCCCGACCTTTAGCATGATGTACTCTGCATATACATTAAATAAGCAGAGTGACAGTATATAACCTTGACGTGCTCCTTTCCCAATTTGAACCTTATTTATATTTCTTGCTTTAGAAATAGGCATCCATATTGTATTGTACTTCCCAGAGACTATGTTTTTGCAAATTGAAAGCTTATCATAACCCTGCATCAAGCAAGTCTATGGGCACCATTTTTCAAACAGTATTTCCTTATTCTAATTCACTGTCTCACCTTTTGGTAATTCTCATTATATGTCAAACTTTTTCACAATCATAGTTTCTCTGGTGATCTGCACCATCAGTGTTACTGCTCTGACTTGCTGAAGTCCCCTCTGTTGGTTAGTGTTTTTTATGGCAATGCATTGTTTTTAGGCTAATGTCTGTACATTGTTTTCTCAGACATAATGCTATTGCATACTTGATAGGCCAGTGTCATGTAAACATAGCTTCTGTATGTTCTGGGAAACCAGAACATTCATATGACTCATTTTACTGCCATATTCACTTCCTTCCGGTGTTCTGGAACTGTACCCACACTGAGGGATAACTATACCCTTTTCCTTTCTGGAAAACAGGTGACTGTCTATTCTGAAAGCTTAAATGTGGGTATAAAGACGAGTTAATCTGCTTCAAAGCCTGATGCCCCAGAGGGCAGGTGACCGGCCTCAAGGAGTAGCTGGGAAAGTGTCAGGTGCTGCTGAAGGGCATAGCCGACAGGGCTGTCGCCATAAAGTCCTATCATTGCAAGTGATAAGGTGTAATAATGACATTTTATTGCATGTGAATACTTCTGCAGAAAGATAGATGAATATGTTTTTTTAAATTCTATTTTTAATTGAATCTAATCCATAAAAATATTTTTTGTTATAAAAAAGCAATAAATGTGCAAGGTAGAAACAGGAAAATAAAAGAAAATCTCATGAAGGGAAGGTTATAAAATACCCAGTACCAGAAAGTGGTGGTTATATAGTGCTATAATATTATTTGGATAACATTAGAGCCATTTTAATAATTTGTTTTATTCTACAAAACAGAATATTTCATTACCAGAATTTTTATGTATTCTTAAAATTCCCCATGTCATTTATTAATTTTCCACAGCTCAGTTCTTAAAGCTGCTTAAAATTTCATCATGGGGATAGAGCATAATTAATTTATACACATCTTTTAATTGAATCTAATCCATAAAAATATTTTTTGTTATAAAAAAGCAATAAATGTGCAAGGTAGAAACAGGAAAATAAAAGAAAATCTCATAAAGGGAAGGTTACAAAATACCCACTACCAGAAAGTGGTGGTTATATAGTGCTATAATATTATTTGGATAACATTAGAGCCATTTTAATAATTTGTTTTATTCTACAAAACAGAATATTTCATTACCAGAATTTTTATGTATTCTTAAAATTCCCCATGTCATTTATTAATTTTCCACAGCTCAGTTCTTAAAGCTGCTTAAAATTTCATCATGGGGATAGAGCATAATTAATCTAAAACTTAGACATCTACATATTTTCCAAATTGTCACTTTTATCAAATATCTTGAAATGATTAGATGGATATGGTTTTTCCCACCTGACTAAACAGCTCAACCTAACTAGAGTTTTACTTAAATTCTATTTTTTGCCTTAATGGAACTTTTCTTTCATAAACCTACATGCTTCAATTAGAACATTTGAGAAGAGAAAAGCTCCTTCAGAAACACTCCAAGAGTTTCACTCAAGTTTTCAGAGCAAAGATAACTAACACTGAGGTAGAAAGTACAGTTGGGGAGAAGAGATACTTTATGGGGGGTGGTGCTTGTGTGCAAAGGCAGCAGCTTTGGGAGAGTGGCTGTGGAGGTCACCCTGACTCAGCCTTCATCCCTCCCCAGTGAGAAGAATGATTTACTATTTCAAGACCCAGGACACGATTTTGAGTTAATACTCACCATATTGTCCAGTCACTGAGAAAATCACAGGCACCCATTTTCCCAATGAGGACCCACCTTCCAGGTTTGGACTGCTGCCCCGTGTCATCACCTGGCAACCAGAGACAGATCTGACACTCAGATCTCCCGCTCCCCACTCTGCTTGTTGCGCAGTGGGATCTCTCTCCATTGTTGTCATCATTTTCAGCATCTTTCTTATCAGGCTTCTCCTCCATCCTCTCCTGGGCACCCCTACCTCTCGGTGCACTCACCCACCTCTCCCTGCATTCTTCTTTATCACTGATGATATCCTGCCAGTGAAAAGGATCAAATTGTCTTGCAGTGCGTCCATTTCATTTTTATTTCTAGGACAGCTGTCTGGAATATCTGCACATAAACAGGCTTCATAAACACATCTTCATTGAGCTTATGTAACTGACTTACTCATCCAACATAATGTATTTTTACTTAACCTACTACAGCTTGATAAGTAGTTCAGGGTTAGGGTTCCTGGAGAGATCCTAGGGTTTGGGGATTGTTATCATACCAACTTGAATATGTGGTTTAGTTAATAGCTTATCTTGGGATACAAGAAGATTTGGGGACCTAACGGGAGATTGTAGGAGCTTTTTCTTATAAGGGATGTTAAAAACCCAAAATTATACCTATTTTTCTGTACATAACGAGAATTTGAATTTGCTTTATGTTTATTTGTTCTGAAATATCTAGAGTCTTTTACCAAACCAGTAAATGTGAAGGCTAAGTTGGTAAAATTCTATTTCTGGCCTTTTTTCAGTCTGTGTCCCATCTCAGCTCTTGTAGCCCCCTTAAAAGCATTGGTTTTTAAGTTTGATTAGGTTCCATTTGTTTTTGCTTTTATTTCTTTTGCTTTGGGAGACTAATCTCAAAAAAATTTTTGCCGTGATTTATGTCAAAGAGTCCTTTGCCTGTGTTTTCATTTAGCTTATAGTTCCCACCCTTACATTAGATCTTGAAGCCATTTTGAGTTTATTTTTGTGCATGATGTGAGGGAGTGTCTAATTTCATATATTTTCAGGTGTCAGCTTTCCCAGTACTATTTACCATAGAAACCGTCTTTTCTCCAATTCTTGTGTACTGTTTCATAGATTAATTGACATAGATGTGTGGAGACCAGTGTTTTAAAACTGCGGTTTTTCTTCTTCAATATCAGGAGTGGTAGTTATGTTCTGTTATGCTGTGCTTAAGTAGAATTGCACATTTGAGGCATCTAAATTGACATGCCAAGTTACAGGGCTTCCCTGGTGGCTCAGATGGTAAAGATTCCACCTGCAATGCAGGAGACTTGAGTTTAATCCCTGACTTTCACCGAACATTTAAATATGATGCAGATGTGAAAGTGAAAGTTGCTCAGTCATGTCCGACTCTTTATGATCCCATGGACTATAGTCCACCAGACTCCTCTGTCCATGGAATTCTCCAGGTAAGAATACTGGAGTGGGTAGCCATATTCTTCTCCAGGGGATCTTCCCAACCCAGGGATCGAACCTGTGTCTCTTGTGTCTCCTTCATTGAAGGCAGATTCTTTACCCACTGAGTTACCTTGGAAGCCCATCAGGTGGATGAAACAGATTCGATTTTCTTGGACTCTTTTGAGAAAGCTGCCCTTAGCAGTGATTCACAGTAGTAAACAAATGATTAATAGGAAAATGGCATTTATGAGACTAATAAATGTTTCCAATTAAATGCAAAGGATTAAATTTACTGTAGTACCTATATGTTGAAAAACAACCTTTGTGTTGTTTAGAGTTCCTGCATATTCTGTTCTTTAAAAAAAGCCACACTTTTATTTATTTATTTATTTTAGGCTGTGCTGGGCCTTCCTTGCTACACAGGCTTTTCTCTAGTTTCAGTGAGTAGGGGCTACTCTTCATTGCCGTGTGCAGACTTCTCATTGCATGGGCTCTCTTATTACAGAGCATGGGCTCTAGTCATGTGGCCTCAACAGCTGAGGCTCCTGGGCTCTAGACCACAGGTTCTGT
The DNA here is from genome assembly GCA_006408675.1 of Madoqua kirkii. Taxonomy (NCBI): domain Eukaryota; kingdom Metazoa; phylum Chordata; class Mammalia; order Artiodactyla; family Bovidae; genus Madoqua; species Madoqua kirkii. The sequence goes on along the minus strand of SJYC01083696.1, from coordinate 8,729 downwards.
AGGTACGGCACATGGGCTTAGTTGCTCTGTGGCATGTACGAACTTTCTGGACCAGGGATGGAACACAAGACTCCTGCATTAGTAGGCAGATTCTTTTATCATTGAGCCACCGGGAAAGCCCATCCAGCATATTTTCTTAATATGCATTTATTTCAAATATGACCTAAATGAAGAATTGAATACTACTGAACATCAGAACTGTTTTTATAATTATATCACTTGGGCCAATTGTTTCAGACACTTTTTCCCCATCCAGAACCATTATCCAAAGTCACTAATAAGTAGAAAGGCAGAGTGAAGGACCCCTTCCTCTCCCTTTCAGTTTGCATGTAGCAGACTTATTAATGAGCAATAAAAGGGGTGAAAGGAAAGCAACTGAAGAAAGAAAGATAAGGAAAGAAAGATAATTTGTGGAAACAGATTCAGTTCCTAGGCAGTTCAGGTTGGGCTGGCCCCATGTGCTCTGTAGGCCATGATCATTGGAATGTGGAGCTCAATTTCTTACATGCTTCTTTAGTCTTATCCAAAGAGAAAACTGGATTTCTAGAGATTTCTTCTGTGCAGAGCAGTTTTGCAAAAGCTGCTTAGGTACCAGCTCCTTTTGCCAGGCTTTTTCTCTCAGAAGCATAAACTACAACCACATCCAGCTTCAAGAAGCATCTCAACCCTTTGGACAGGATTCTGTTCCTCTTAGAAGCTGGCATAATCCAGGATCCTTAGAAGTCCTGGAAGCCTCTACTTTTTTCCCCCAAATATTGATCAGATTCTCAAATTAACCATTAATTTGTTGTCAGAGCACTGCTCTCTGGTTTGTATGACACTAACCTACTTTTTAGGTAAATGGAGTTTGGTTTTCTTGAATGAAGATATTTGCTAACTCTGTGTATCTGAATAAACTGTCTCAAAGCTCAGAGTCTGAGAGCTAAAATTGCTAATGATAAACCCCAAATGCCTGAAAAAATAAGATGCTATAGAGTACTAGTAGTCATAGTCTAAAGCTTCTATTTTCTTTCTTCCTTATAACATTATATTAAAAGGCCAGGTTAGGCCTTTGTCTGTGTTGTAAAACAAGTTAATCAAACTATTAAAACATCAGCCAGCTCTACCACCCAAATAGATTTTCTCTGTTTCCCTATCCTGCCACTTTTTGAAATACTGTCTGAGTTATGTTACTGAGAGACATTATGTACTAATGGGTTTCTTTTTGCTGTTTACAGGTTTTGGATTCAGGGAAACGGAAAGAAACTGGTCAGCCAAATGATTTGCTGCAGAATAGAAACAGTCTGTTTTACAAAATGGTGCAACAACTGGGCCAGGAGGAAGTAGCTGTCCTCACTGAAAGGGCAAAACAGGACAGGGAGTTGTGACTAAAGTTCGTCTCCAGGTTCACTCTTCACAAGATCTCTATCAGCGGTCTGATAACAAGCACTCTGTGCCCTTATAAGCCTCCAGAGACTAAGCTTCAAGAGTGGGTCTTAACAACACACGGCGAGTTAAGAGCAGGTCTGCTGAGAATCTGCAGCAGTGGTGGGGGTGGTGTCAGGATGTGTGTACCCTTCTGTGTGCACACACATGTGCCTGTGACAGAGATTTCAGATTGGACTTCCACACTTCTGGACTCTGCGTTCAGATTCTCATAGAGCACAGAACACTCTCATTTTGCAGACCCTTTACGTTCATTCTGATTGGTGCTCAGCATATTTGTGATGCAAGTTCCTGGAATATCCAGGAAATTTGAGAGTTAAGGGGATAATTTTTGGAATATTTTGATTCTAGGAAGATCCTCCAGGGAAAGGTGTAGGTCTCTTCTGTTTTCTAATCTCTAAAGAAAACGTCTACGTGATGCTGTCAGCTTCTCCCTAATTCTTTGTTGTTTAGACTTAGGTGTATTTGCCACTCACCACCCCCAGGCTTCCTCTACCTTCTAGAAAATGAAACTGTCATCAGGACAAATCAAGAACTCACAATACTTTCACACTGTAGTCTGAATGGTGCCTGAAGGTTTACAGGGCACATTCTCAGAGAGGAGGTGTGTGAAGCACTAAGCTCTGTGCATCGTGTAAGGAAAGGGCTCGATGGGTAACACTCAGGTCACGTGACATCTTCCAAACAAAGGTGAGATGGTAGCTGAGGTCTGGTTTAGGAAACTTAGCCATTGTCATACAGCCATCTGTAAGTTTTTCTGGAAGAAGGTGGGGATGGGAGTAGGGTTGATGGGAAGATGGAGGGAAGGAAGGTCTGGTGTTCTTGACCCTTGACATTCAGTGTTTGGGGTAGGATGAGGCTTGCAGCTGCCTGTGGTGAGGCTTCCCCATAGAAAATTTATCTCTGAGTATTAAATTACTGGTATGTTTTCTCTTCTTCATACTTTTCTGCATGTCCCAGATTTTCACTTGTAAGTAGAATAAGATTGCTAGTGTAATATTTTAAATGTCTTAAACATGTCCCAGTATCTTAAGTACTACTATATGAAACATTTATCTAAACTGTGGCCTTAGTTCACCACTGTCTCATCTCAGCCCTCCTTAGAAATGAGGAAATGCAGAGCAGTATCTTCCATTGCTCATAGTGTAGGAGACTTCCTGGGTTGCAGAGCTGACTGAAGAGGTGGCAGAGTTAGAGTCAGTACTAAGGTTTAGGGACAAGAAAGTCTGTGTTCTGAACATTTCCAGAGTACTTATATCGTATGCAAGTATAGAGTGTGTTAGTTGTCATGTTTGACTCTGCAACACCATTGTCTGTAGCTTGCTAGTCTCCTCTGTCCATGGAATTTTGCAAGCAAGAACACTGGAGTGGGTTGCCATTCCCTTCTCTGGAGGATCTTCCCAACACAGGGATCGAACTCCAGTCTCCCACACTGAGGACAAATACTTTACCATCTGAGCCATATATCACCCTAAAATTTTTTAATGCCCAAAATTTATAGAGCACTTTCATTAATTCGAATGTCTGTCAGTCATTGAAGACTTGATAAGCATTTGTCATTTTCTGTGTGTGACCAAACCACAAAACAGCCAGGAGTCAAACTCTTTTGGTGTTTCCACCTTAGGCATCTCACATCAGAAAGAGGTGTACCCACCTGTGTCAAAGTCTTCATTTAAACACTATGCTATCATTATGTATTATCAAGACATTGAGTAATGAGAAGTAGATCACAGAACTTCTGATAGGTCCAGACAACATAAGATGATAGGTTTCAACAACCTCACTTTACAGGTGATGAAACTAAGGCCCCTTAGAAGGAAGGTGGCCCTGTGTATATAATTGGTGTTAAGTTAGTTTGCAGCAGATACAGAATGAGACATCTTTTCTTTCAGTTAATGTTTTAAATCAAGTGTAACATATATATAATAACAGACATGGGTCATAGAATTAGCAATCTTGTGCTTCCAGGTCTAGTGATCCTGCAGCTACTCTAACAATATTCAGGGTAAGTTATTTTGTGTAGTTCTTCATAATTTATTTTACATTGTTCTCACATGTCTGATTTCATATAATCTCACGATGGTCCATTTTTATCCATGTGATAGATGAGGAGAGTGGGTCCAGGGTTCACCCAGGGTCACAAAGCTGGTCCAGGGAGCACAGAGGGGCAATCAAGGGAGAGGCTAAGAGCTACCCTGTGTACTGTGCTCGGCGTCAAGTCTGAGAGCACTGCTTCTTTCACGTGGTAGCCAAGATGGGGCCATCATCCAAGTTCACGGAGTGGCAGAACCTCTCTTGAGTTGCAGTCATGCCACTGGGTCAGGTCACCTCTACAGAAAAAAAAAGCATTTCTTGATCCTCATCCCAGTTGGACGTTATTTATGCATATTCTGCATCCTCTTAAGTAAGCTGTCAGATTATCAGGGTTTTGGATGTGCAAGCATCAGATACCCATGCCTTGTTCAGAGCTATAACACCAGGAGCATTAGCTTAAGTCAACAAATTTTCACTCTAACAGAATAGAATTCATTCACCTGAAAAGAAAACTCAATAGCTGAGAAAAGGTGCTTGCAAGTCACATTTTTTAAAATACATAGTTCAGGTGAATCACTGAATCACTGTCTGATTAACCCTTAATAGCAGAGAAATTACCTTTCAGATACACAAAGCTGAAGGGGCATTAGTTTGCTAGGACCGCCATACAAAGTACCGCAGAGTAGATGACTTAAACAACAAAACTATTCCTCACAGCTCTGGAAGATGGACGGCCGAGGTCAGGTGTCGGTAGGGTTGGCTTCCTCTGAGGTCTCTCTCCTTGGCTTGGAGACGCCGTCTTTCCTCTGTTTGCACCTGTGTCCTGATCTCTTCTTGTAAGAACTCCAGTCTATTAGATTAGGACCCACCTGTATGACTTTATTTTAACTTTTTTGCCTCTTTAAAGAGCCTATCTCTAAATGCAGTCACATTCTGAGGTACTGGCAGGTTTAAGACTTCAACATGTAAAATTGGAGGGGACACAATTCAACTCAAACAAAGAATAAATGCCTGTCATTAATTCTGTTCTGTGATGAGGCAGACCTGGTTGAGTTTTTTGAAGTTTCTTTGCTCCTGGTGTGTAACAAAGGTGTTATTTAGCCTATTTATGAAATTACTTAATACAGCCCAGGAGTTACAAAATCCTAATATCCTAGTTCTAGGCACAAGGACCAGTTTGAATTAATGGAGGAGGCATTTAGCATCTATGTGGCCTTGTGTCACCCAAGGGGGACCTCACCTGTGTGTAGAGCAGGGATTACAGCTCTGCCAGTTTCTTCAAACTCACTACAGGGATCAGATGAGAGAGCAGATGCTTAAATGCTTTGAGACTATAGAGTGTTTTACAGTATAAAAGTGGGATCATTTTTCCAACCTGCAGAATGGGAAAAAATAATAGCAAACGAAACAACCGACAAAGGGTTAATTTCCAAAATATACAAGCTGCCCATGCAAGGCTTCCCTAGTGACTCAAATGGTAAAGAATCTGCCTACGATGAGGGAGAACCCTGCAATGTGCGAGACCCAGGTTCAATCCCTGGTTCAGGGAGGTCTTCTGGAGTAGGAAATGGCAATCCACTTCAGTATTCTTGTCTGGATATTCCCATGGACTGAGGAGCCTGGTGGGCTACAGTCCATGGGGTCGCAAAGAGTTGGACACAACTGAGATGCTAACACTACCACACTTCCATGCAAGTCAGTTCCAGAAAAATAACCCAATCAAAAAATGGGGAGAAGACATAAGCATATATTTATTCAAATAAGACATACAGATGGTTAACAACACATGAAAAGATGCTCAACATCTCTCATTGTTAGATAAATGCAAATCAAAACCACAGTGAGATATCACCTCACACCCGTCAGAATGGCCATCATCAAAAAGTCTATAAACACTAAATGCTGGAGAGGGTGTTAAGAAAAGGGAACCCTCTTTCACTATTGGTGGGAATGTACGTTGATGCAGCCACTATGGAAGACAGTATGGAGAGTCATTAAAAAACTATGAATGAAAAACCATATGATCTAGCAATCCCACTACGAGGCATATATTCTGAGGAAATCAAAATTGAAAAAGACATGTGTATCCCAGTGTTGTAGCAGCACTACTTAAAAAAGCTAGAACATGGGAGCAACCTAGATGTCCATCGACAGATGAACGGATAAAGAAGCAGTGGTACATATACACAGAGGAATATTACTCAGGCATAGAAAGGAACACATTTGAGTCTGTTCTAAATGAGGTTATCATAAACCTAGAGCCTATTATATAGAATGAAGTGAGTCAGAAAGAGAAAAGTATCATATACCAACGTGTATATATGTAATCTAGAAAGATGGTATGATTGAATTATTTGCAGGGCAGAATGGAGACATAGACATAGAGAACACTTACGGACCTGGTGTGGTGGGGGGAGGAAGGAGAGGGTGGGATTTATGGAGAGAGTAACATGGAATCTTACGTTACTGAATGTAAAACAGACAGTGGGAATTTGCTGTATGCCTCTGGGAACTCAAACCTGGGCTCTGTAACAATCTAAAGGGGTAGGATGAGAAGGAAGGTGGGAGGGAGGTTCAAGAGGGAGGGACATATGTATACATAAGGCGCATTCATGTTGATGTTTGGCAAAACCGACACTATTTTGTAAAGCAATTATCCTTCAATTAAAAAAATTAATAGGGGTCATTTTTTAAAGGCTGTAGTCAGAAGCCTTGCCTTCTAACAATAAAACAAATATACCCATGGCTGTTCTAAGTAGCTTTGGAGACTGTAAATAATGGATCCCCACCCACTGGACCACAGACTGTACTGCTCCATGGGCTGGTAGGAACTGGGCCGCACAACAGGAGGCGAGTAGTGGGCTGGTGAACAAAGCTTCGTCTGCTGCTCCCGGTCACTCACGTTGCACCTGAACCTCCTCCCCTCCCACCCCTGTCCTGTCTGTGGACAACTTGTCTTCCATGAAACTGGGTCCCTGGCGCCAAAAAGGTTGGGGACTGCTGCTGCAAATGATTAAAAGGTATTTTTAACAATGTTTTGAAACAAATGATACATATACTGCTACAACATTTAAAATCTTATAAACATACTTTTTAAGGATTTATGAACAGAAAGTATATCACCCTTCACTCCTGTCATCACACAGCTGCTCCCCAGGGGGCGCCCCAGCACCGCTGTTGACTGTCTTGGTGACTGCTCTGTGCATCAGGAAGAACTTGTGAACATGTGGTCTTCCTGTTTTTAAGCACAGATGACAGCTGTTCTTTCCTTTTTTTCAGCTAATACTATATTTCAGATTATATCAATGCATATAGTTGTCTCATTCATTTTAATGGCTACATATTGTTACACTTTCTCCATTTCCTACTCCTTATTTTCAATACTTGTCAAGCAGAGTTTTTAAAACAGAGGGATTACAACCTGATATTAACATCCAAATTTGTTGTGCTTATATTATGAGAAACCCTTGGGCAGACAGTATTAATAGATTTCCCAGCCTCTCTGTCACCCTATGTTTATCTCCAGGCTTTGAATTAGTAAAATGACTTTACTTATCAATTTGCTCTAGTGATAAAACTTGTTAATCAGAATGATCAGAACTCTAGTGGATCTGCAGGTGGTTTGGCACTAAGTTCAGCCCCATTGAGGGTTTAATGGGGCTACTTCCTCCGTAGAATAAACACACCTGTTTTTTTAAGTTGTTTCTCTAGTAGATAGGATTTGCTTCAAATGAAGAAGGGACCTAGAAATGTGTTGCCGTAGGAGAAGGACTTTAAAACTCTTAAACAATTTGTTTTTGTCTTTCCCTACCCCCAGGTGCATTTTGAAGGAAATAGCCAGATCTCACTCACAGTGACTGTGTGGTTTTATGAATGTTATGAATGTCCAGGGGATAGCCCTCAGCCTTAACAATTTTTGAGTCAACTCTGTATTCTACCATGAGTTCATGTCTATTCCAAAGGCATTTTTCCAATAGGTTTTTGCACTGTATAAATTGTACATTTTTTTGCATCAACCGCAAATATTTACATATCACAAGATGTTTATTTTTTTCTATAATGTTTTCCTCTTCCTTCACTCAGTGATTTGAAGCTCTTGCAAAAGGATTTATTATCTTTATTTATATGTTACAATGTTTTCTCTCTTATCCAAATCAGAGTGCAGGCCAACAATAAAACTGTCTCCCAGGTTTTGTGTCTTGAGAGACTCCAGAGCCAAACTCATTTTCTAAGATTTGAGACCAAGTTGTCACAGTTTTTTTTTTTTTTTACTGTTTGCAGAATTACATATTACTTTCCAGTTATGTCAGGGCTTCTGTTTACTAGAAGACAGTGTGAAGGTGCTGTTTTGTGTCACTACTTCCTTTAAAACTGTGATCCATTTTCCACTCAAAGATCTCTGGTTAAAATACTGGAGATAACTAATAGGAAAAACATATGATACATGTAGTTTAAGTGACATTATAGGAAAGAGAGGTGTCATCATCCAAAAAAATTATGGTTAAAATATAGGGCAGTATTTTATGCTCATTTCCTGTGTCCCCTGCACTGCAGGCAGATTCTTTACCATTGAGCCGCTGGGGAAGCCCTCTAAAAGAGAGGAAAGAGAAAATATGCTTTCTCGAAGTAGGAACCCTTCCTGGGATTTGCTCAGAAGGACAAATGTGTGCTATGACTGTCTTCTAGATACAGGATTTATTTTTTTTTACATTAAAAAAATGTGGTAAAACATATATAACAAAAAATTTGCCATATAATCACTTTTAATCATACAGTTCAGTAGCATTAATCAAGTTTACATGGTTGTGCAGCCATGATTGTCTAGGTAACTTTTGGTAAAGGTTGTTATTTCTGCAGAGTCATTCTGGTATGTTTCATTTTTCTAGAAGTGGATTTGTTTCCTTTGAGTTTTGAGCTTGACTGGCATAAATATATTCACAGTATCTTATATGCTTAATCTCTGCAGCATCTCTGTCCTTTTGGCTTTTAGTTTTCTTTAAGCTTTTGCTTTTTTATTAACAATCTTGCATAACTTTTTCCTATTTTCAAAAAGTCAACTTTTTGTTTTATTGGGGCTATTTTTTTTTCTAATTCCTCACATCATTTTTTCTTCCCTTCAACTTTTCCTTTGAGATTTTTTTTTTCTAAACTCTTAAATTGGAAACATTAATAATGTCATTATTTTTCTAATATAAGTATATGAAGCTGATATTTTTTTCTGAGATCCACTTTAGCTGCAACCTACACATTTTGATACTTAGTGCAATCAA
>SJYC01083695.1:0-10533 GCA_006408675.1 Madoqua kirkii | reverse complement strand
TTTTGATACTTAGTGCAATCAATAGTCAAAGTATTATGTATTTTCTAAATACTAATTTAATTCATTAACTCTTTTATCTATGGGTTATTCATAAGTATAATGTTTTCTAAGTTAAAATGCTAATGGATTTTTAAAATTAGATTGAACCATGTAGAACTGCTAACATTGTCTTTTTATAAGCTATAAAATGGCACTTTCATATAGTTAAACATAATCATTTTCTTTTGTTATTAATATATAACTTAATTTTATTTTGGTCAGACAACATTAGATTGTGGATTTTAAACCAAAGGTAACCACATTCACACAAAAAGTCATTGTTTCTAACATTTTGTATTTTATTTGGGGGTTTTATAATGTTATAAATATGTATGTAAGCCAGTAATTTTCAGATAAAAATCCTCCCCAAATACTGGAATGTTTTCTGATACATGCAGGCTGGTTATCTGGGATGCAGACTCAGATGGAGTTTAGTGCTGGGATGTGTATCAGGGGTGCCTTTGGGGTCAACACTGTGGAATCATGAGGGACGAAACGGGATAGGGCGGAGGAACACTGGCCAGATGGCCTTAGCTGACTACACAGGGGTCTGGAGTGATGAGGGCTCTCCAGGGTTGTCGACTCATCCACTGGCCAGGCTGTCATACCTCCCCCTGGATGGATAATGCACATAGGCTGCTCCCGGAGGTGCTGGTGGTTTAAACTTGCCCACTGGCAGCACTTCCAGCAGCTGGACAGCGAGTCCTTGAAGGGAGATCAGAACAGCGTGTCTCCATGTTCCCCCCACAGCATGTATCATAGCTCCAGAGGTAGGTGATGAGGGTGTACTGTGGGGGAAACTCTTGATGACTGATATGTGAGTAAAAACAGTGATTTCGTGATTCTCCTCAATACTCTCTGGTCTAAAAAATAGAGGAAAAGCTCCATATATGGGAGATATCCTCATTCTCCAGGGTCAGCCCAGTTGTCACCTCCTCTAGGAAGTCATCATCCTAGGTAACTCGTATTTCCACAGGACCCTGAGCACCTCTCGTTTGTTAAAATGAACCATGCTTGATTAGTGTCCTGTTGTCTCCATCCTGAGATTCTTCATTTGTAAACAAGGGGTCTGTTCTTTCCGTTGTATGCTGCTTCTATATGATGTAGCCTAGAGGTAAAAGCGACTGCCTACAATGCGGGAGACCTGGGTTCGATCCCTGGGTTGGGAAGAGCCCCTGGAGAAGGAAATGGCAACCCACTCCAGTATTCTTGGCCTGGAGAATCCCATGGGCGGTGGGCTACAGTTCACGGGGTCACAAAGAGTCGGACAGGACTGAGCGACTTCACTTCACCCTGATTGTGAGTGTTCACACATGGTCTGTTTTCTCATTAAATCAAGTGAGAAAAAGACTTGGAATTATGCCCTACCCACTTTTTATTACATCTTCCAGCATAGTGTGAATCATGTGGGGGGTGTTCAGTAAATGTTTGTTGAATGAATAAATGTTGACTGAGAACAAACCTTCCTTTTCAAATTTATAATTTTGAAATTCCAAGAGGTAGCCTGGGATGACAGACAGCCCTGGTTTTGGAATCAGTCACACTGACCTGCCTGTCAGGTCTTTCTCTGCTCTCACCAGCAGTGTGAGTGTCCAAAGAATGTACTGTCCAGAGCAGGACACTTGACAGTGACGGGAAACTGATAACCAGCCAAGATTCCAGGGAAATGAACTGGCACTATCCTTGAAAAGGCAGGCTCTGGACACCCTGCAGCCATGTAGACTTAGTTTCATGCTTGGGAGAGTATCTTAACCTCTGCCTCTCAGCTACTTTGTCTGGAAAATGAATATAATTCCTGCTCTTGAACCATTGCTTTGGTTGGGATGATGGATGGACCAAGAGCATCCAAAGTCACAGGGTGCAATCACAGACCTCGGTGATTCTTAATCACCAAGAGCAAAGAGCAAAATGGGTGTGGATGAGGAGGTTTGTAGACTGTAGAAGGTGTATTTGAGGAGGTCCTCATCTGATGGACTAAACCAGATTGTTCCTCCTTCACACGTAGTTAAAATGACACCAGCACACGGGGAGGAGCACAGGCTCTGGCGTCAGCCTTCCAGGGACAAATCCTGGCTCCTCTGGACCCTGACTGGGTTTAGATACGAGTTCAGCTGCCTGCTAATCATGGGCTTTTAAGGTTGGGAAGCCCACTGTGCTTTAGTGTCTGTCTGAAAGTTGAAGTGGGGATAGTATGATTCTTAGAGGGCTGTTGCAAAGATTACCTATGACAGTGACACCCCCAGTGTGGTCTGTGCCCTAGTGCCAGTCCGTGAACTGTTTGTAACCAGGTTAGAAGTACGCACAGGAAATTAAGAAAGCGAGAAACTCAGCCATCAGCTATGGCTGTGGCATCCACACAGGATGGTGTGATCCTGAACATCCCAGAGACCAGTGTGACTGTTGCACTTGCAGGGGGAGGGGCACAGGGCTGAGCTGCACACTAGCAGTGCACAGTGGATCACTGATTAGGTAGCAATGGACTGAAAATGTGAAATTAAATAAAACTGATACTTAATCCCAGACAAGTGAGAAACACTGCTTTTGAACAATACTGGATGTGTTGAACAATACTGAGCTGTCTATCAGTACTACTCTCTCCAGCACTACCCTCTTTATTAATTTTTATCATCTTATGCTTAAAATGAGACCATATGGGCTTTCAAAAGACCCTACTGTACATTATCAATATTTTTAATAGCATTAAAAAGTTGAAAATAATTAAATTTCTCTTTATATTTAGAGGTTGCCCCCTATAAGCCAATAATGTGCAAGTATTTATACTGATGCTATTCTTGAATCAGCAACATGGTCCTAAAGTTGAAGAAGGTACCTAGAAATACAACAGGCTACTTTAAAACTCTTCAGAGTTTTTTAAACACAAGATTTTCTGTGTGAGCTCTTACTTTTCCTTTAAAAACAGAAATAGGGATTAACTGAGCTTTTGTTTTTTAAACCTAATGTTCTAAGGAATTTTTTTTCCCAAAAACTAAAGCAGCAATGTGTGTTGAAAACTGGGATAAACATATTTATTTGAATTTAGACCTAAAAAATAACATTACAAGAAGGAATAACATGCCCAGCACTATGAAACCTCCATCTGTACTCCAGACCCATCTGACTTGCCTTAGGAGTCAAACTGGGATTGTGTGTTTGTGGGTGTGTGTGTGTGTGTTTTAAGAAGAACCAAGGTTAAGACACACTAAGAATGCTTCACACAAAGTTTACATTGAATGGTTCTGACTAAATTCATTCTTTCACTCAGCAACCATGCTCACAAGTGAGAGGGTAACAGGCAGGAAGGCCAGGGGTCTCCAAACGGAGGAAATAGCCTGCAAGTGTCAGACATTTTACCTCTCTTAAGCGGCAGGAGGAAACAAACTAGAGATATTTTCTCCTTCTCTATACAAATTTAAAAAGAGGTTTCTCTTAAAATTCTGTGTTGCTATAATGACACCTAGTTTCACTTGAAGTTAACCATTGCCTTTTTCTTATGGAAATGTTTATCTTAAGCTATGCTAATGTACTGTGCATTTACCCCAAACTCTGTCTTCAAGTCAGTTCCGCCTTTTGGGCCCAGAACCTACTTGATAAACCAGTATGTCAATACTCCGATAATGTTCCTCTAATCTATGTAAATGAAACTATTTATATGGTGATCTGCCCTTCCTCAATATTCAAGTTAATCATTTTATGGCCCAAGATAAACCATTTAGAGCTAAGGTTATCCCAAAATACATCTTATGGGTGAGGGGCCTGGTGCCATTCTAAGTTTTGAGACATTCCTTTTTTTCATTAACAGACTGCTGGTGACTATATAACATCCAGCTAAAGACTAGCAGGCGGGTACTCTTTCTACCCCCTTCTGGTGCCTATGTCAGAAGCTTTCTCTATCTCCTTTATACTTTAATAAAACTTTAGTACATAAAAGCTCTGAGCGATTCAAGCCTCGTCTCTGGCCCCGGATTGAATTCTTCTCCTCCGGGGGCCAAGAATCCCGGCGTCGTGATTCAACAACAACCTTTCACAAGTATCCATCCCAATAGGTGGAAGCTTGGGGTATTCCAAAACAGTGTTTGATCCAAAATCTAATCATATTTAATTCTGGAGAACATTATGTGAAAAACATTTTTCAAGTTACATTTTGCAGGCTATCTAGACAAAGAATGAGTCTCCTAGATGTATTTTATATCACATTAGAAATGTCACGAGTAATGATAAACAGAGGATTGAGGGTTTTAAAACCCTACATTTCACAACAATAAATGTTTTTTAAAAATCTGAATTTATATTGATTCCAATAAGACAGAAAATAGAAGGAAGGGAAAGCTCCTTTGTGCAGTAGAATGCCAACTCACAAATCTAAACAGATTGACAGAAAAGTACAATATGGCAGCCATCATTGTCATAAATAATTCAGACAAATTTCATTATTGGCTGAATAGACAGTGAATGTTTGGGGGTTGGGGAAGACATGGCAGTTTCATGGACTCAAAATATTTTCTCAGATTAATTCTTTAGGGAAGAATTATATTTTTAAGTAGAAAAACCTGGCAAACACCAGGCTAAGCAAGTAACCAAAATGAACATTACTAATAATGAACCTAATGACACCCTTAGCTTTTTTTCATGTTTCTTTAAAAATTTAAGTATAGTTGACTTACAATGTGTTAACTTCTGCTGTACAGCAGTGATTCAGTTATAGAGATACATACATTCTACTTCATATAAATTAAATCGGGGTGACAATATACAGCCTTGTCATACTCCTTTCCCAGTTTTGACCCAGGCAGTTGTTCCGTGTCCGGCTCTAACTGTTGCTTCTTGACCTGCATACAGGTTCCTCAGGTGGTTTGATAAGATAAGATAAGGTGGTTTGGGATTCCCATCTCTTTTAAGTTTTCCAGTTTGTTGTGGTCCACAGAAAGGCTTTAGCATAATGAATGAAGCGGAAGTAGATGTTTTCCTGAGCAGAGACCATAAGGCCCCCAGAGCCGGAAATATACTTCCTGGTCCTTTACAGGAAAACTCCACCCACCCTGCTCCAGACTCTTGCTGTTCTAAGTGAGGCCTGTGGACCAGCATCCTTGGCCTGCCCTGGGAGGCTGTTAGAACACGGAATCTTGTCTCTAACTCAGACCCACGGACTCAGAATCTCCAGATCCCAGGTGACTCCTGCTTACAGTACAGTCAGAGAAACGCTGGTTTAGAAGCCCTGCTCGCTCATTCTGTGGTCGAACCCTACCCAGGGGCAGGCGGAGAGGACCAGGGGTGGCCACATGGAGCCCTGCCCCCTCCAGGCCATGCTCTGAGCACCTGGACCCCAAATCCCTGCTCCCAGAGCCAGTGCTGGCCTCCCTCCCGGGGCCGATGTCCCAGCCCGATCGGAGGACAAGATTCAGCTCTTTAAGGGACGGAAGAAGGTGGTCTGGGCTTGGACTTGAAGGCTGGGGGTGCTCTTTCTGAGCCGCAGGTTGCTCAGGGCACAAAGAGGGTCAGAACCAGAGGTGGGAAGAGCAGGGGGAGGACTGGGGGCTGGGGCCGCCCCTCCTTCTGCTCTCCTGCCTTCTGGCTTGGAGCTCAGTGTCCAAAACCCCAGTCTGCCAGGTTTTAATAGTTAGGAAGGTGTACTTGACAATTTTGATTGACTGATTTATAACTTTTAACTGTTTAAACATATAGTATGGGCTTCATTTGTACTCTTGACCTGGGGCCAAGGATGTGAGTGACAGGTCTGTTAAATGCTTCTCAAAGTGTGTTCAGAGGACCACCTGCATCAAAATCCACTGGGTTGTTGGCTAAAAATTCAAATCCCAGGCCCCGCTCTGTGACCTCCTGGATCAGATCTTTGGGAATGGAGCCCAGGAACCTGCATTCTGACCCCTCCTCTGGTGACTCTGATCCACAGCAGAGCTACAGGAGCATGTGTAATGAAGAAGGGGGTGTGGAGGGGAGCTGCCAGGAGTGATGGGAAGTGTCAGGGGGAGAGAGGGAGGTCCCAGGTCAGAGGTAAGTGCTACCACGAGCTCACTCCCTTCCTGCTTCTCTCCTGATTCTCCTCACAACCTGGCCTGACCCCAACCCCGGGAGCTGGCTGCAGGGAAAAGCTACCAGAACGGGACAAGGGTGTCCTCCTGCCGATCTGGGGGATCTCGGGGGCCGCCTTGGAGAAGGAAGGACCCGAGTCAGGGGCAGTAGGAGCAAAGGGGCTGCGAGCGCCTGGAGGGACCTCACGGACCCACTCGGGGAGTCAGGCTGAAGCTGCTGAGCAGGTCTTTGGGCAGGGAGACCTCCTGGTCCTGTGGAACACGGGTGGAGTGGGGACAGACCGTGTGGTCCCACCTGCCTGGGCTCACAGGCTGCATCTGTCAGTTAGGAGTTCCTATGACACTGATCAAGGTCCTAAAGTGCCGTAAGATGGGGCTTCTCATACCCTCTGAGCTTGTGTTAAAATTAAACATGATAGTCTTTTGTTCAGGCCCATGACATTGGCAGAATGGGCAAGTGTCGTGGTCTTCATACTGCCAGGAATTTCTGTAGCCACCGACAAGCCCAGAAGTGGCATGGTAAGTAGTACAAGAAAGCCCATTTGGGCATAGCCCTGAAGGCTAACTCTTTTGGAGGCGCTTCTCATGCCAAGAGAATTGTGCTCGAAAAAGTAGGGATTGAAGCCAAATAACCAAATTCTGCCATCAGGAAATGTGTCAGGGTTCAGCTCATCAAGAATAGCAAAAAATCACAGCCTTTGTACCCAGTGATGGTTGCTTGAATTCTCTTGGGGAAAATGATGACATTCTGGTTGCTGGATTTTGTTACAAAGGTCATGCCATTGGTAACATTCCTGGAGTCTGCATTAAGGTTGTCAAATTAGCCAGTGTCTCTCTTTTGGCCTTATACAAAGGCAAGATACCTGCATCAAAATCCACTGGGTTGTTGGCTAAAAATTCAAATCCCAGGCCCCGCTCTGTGACCTCCTGGATCAGATCTTTGGGAATGGAGCCCAGGAACCTGCATTCTGACCCCTCCTCTGGTGACTCTGATCCACAGCAGAGCTACAGGAGCATGTGTAATGAAGAAGGGGGTGTGGAGGGGAGCTGCCAGGAGTGATGGGAAGTGTCAGGGGGAGAGAGGGAGGTCCCAGGTCAGAGGTAAGTGCTGACCACGAGCTCACTCCCTTCCTGCTTCTCTCCTGATTCTCCTCACAACCTGGCCTGACCCCAACCCCGGGAGCTGGCTGCAGGGAAAAGCTACCAGAACGGGACAAGGGTGTCCTCCTGCCGATCTGGGGGATCTCGGGGGCCGCCTTGGAGAAGGAAGGACCCGAGTCAGGGGCAGTAGGAGCAAAGGGGCTGCGAGCGCCTGGAGGGACCTCACGGACCCACTCGGGGAGTCAGGCTGAAGCTGCTGAGCAGGTCTTTGGGCAGGGAGACCTCCTGGTCCTGTGGAACACGGGTGGAGTGGGGACAGACCGTGTGGTCCCACCTGCCTGGGCTCACAGGCTGCATCTGTCAGTTAGGAGTTCCTATGACACTGATCAAGGTCCTAAAGTGCCGTAAGATGGGGCTTCTCATACCCTCTGAGCTTGTGTTAAAATTAAACATGATAGTCTTTTGTTCAGGCCCATGACATTGGCAGAATGGGCAAGTGTCGTGGTCTTCATACTGCCAGGAATTTCTGTAGCCACCGACAAGCCCAGAAGTGGCATGGTAAGTAGTACAAGAAAGCCCATTTGGGCATAGCCCTGAAGGCTAACTCTTTTGGAGGCGCTTCTCATGCCAAGAGAATTGTGCTCGAAAAAGTAGGGATTGAAGCCAAATAACCAAATTCTGCCATCAGGAAATGTGTCAGGGTTCAGCTCATCAAGAATAGCAAAAAATCACAGCCTTTGTACCCAGTGATGGTTGCTTGAATTCTCTTGGGGAAAATGATGACATTCTGGTTGCTGGATTTTGTTACAAAGGTCATGCCATTGGTAACATTCCTGGAGTCTGCATTAAGGTTGTCAAATTAGCCAGTGTCTCTCTTTTGGCCTTATACAAAGGCAAGAAGGAAAGACCAAGATCATAAATTTTGATGAAAGTGTGATAGTAATACATTTTTATATATCAAAAAATAATTAAATGTGATAGTTAAGTAAAAACACATCCTGGCACACAGAGCAGAATAAGGGGCAGCTGATCTTTATCGAGACTGTCATTACCTTACACCTCTGCACTTCTTGATGCTCCATATCATAGCCACTTGTTACTGGCTGTGTGCAGTCACATCCAACTTGTTGCAACCCTATGGCTGTAGACTGCCAGACTCCTCTGTTCATGGGATTCTCTAGGCAAGAATCCTAGAGTGGGTTGCCATTACCTCCTCCAGGGTGTCTTCCTAACCCAGACAAGGAACTTGCCGCTCCTGTGTCTCCTGCATTGGCCACTGAGGCTGGGAAGCACCTGTCACTGCCTGATAAGGTCAATTTCCTCAACACCCCAGGGGGTGCTTGTGGTAAGGAATCTGCCTGCAACTATAGGAGACCCAAGAGATGCAGGTTTCATTCCTGGGTCAGGAAGATCCCCTGGAAGAGGAAATGGCAACCCACTCCAGTATTCCTGTCTGGGAAATCCCATCCTCCGTCCATGGGGTCCCAAAGAGTCATCATGATTGAACACACACACCCCTCAGATCCCAGGCCCAGGAAGACTCCACTCACAGCCCTATTATAGACTCGTGCTTGGCCAGTGGCCTGGAGCTTCTTGAGCTTCCCTGCACAGGAGAGACTCCTGAAGTTACTGCTGAGCTGCTCATCCTGTATGTTTCCCAGGATTTCCCTCCCAGCAAGCCACACCTTGGGACTCAGGCTCAGGTTTGTGACAAACTAAGGCTGTGGTGGTTTAGTCACTAAGTCATGTCCGACTCTTGTGAATCCATGGACTGTAGCCTGCTAGGCTCCTTTGTCCATATGGGATTCTCCAGGCAAGAATACTGGAATGGGTTGCCATTTCCTGCTCTAGGGGATCTTCCTGAACCAGGGATTGAACCTTGTAGCTTCTGTAATTGGCAGGAGGATTCTTTACCACCAGAGCCACCAGGGACGCCCAGCTAGGCTGGGCTGGTATGAAACCTCCAAGGACAACTGTGCTATACTGATATCACCTCCAGGGGGCAGACGAATCCATGTATCCAGGTGAGCAGCTGGAAAGACCATGGAAGGAGGGGCCAGGAAAACCTCTCAGCGGGCAAGAGGTATCACAGGCCCCCACCTCACCCACCTCATCTATACCCTAGACACAGAAGAACACACTCCTGCTCCTACAGAATCACCTGATTCATTTACTCTGTTCCTCGTCCAGATAGAGTCCTTATAGCTTAAACATGGCAAAGGCTTGTGGTTTATAAAATCACCAGGGGAGCTCTGTAAATCCCAGTGCTGAAGCCTCATCTCAGTTAAATCAGTATCTTGGGAAAGGGAAGGCAGGAGGCAACGCTTTTTAAAACCCCACAGGTGATCCCACCCTGCAGCCAAGAGAGGACCTCTGTTGGAAGCAAAAGGTCTCATTTCTTCCCAAATGGCAGCAGCTTTCATGCTAGAAAATGTCTGTCACTCCGTCTTTTCTGACTCTCTGGAACTCCATGGACTATCAGTTCAGTTCAGTCACTCAGTTGTGTCCGACTCTTTGCGACCCCATGAATTACAGCACTCCAGGCCTCCCTGTCCATCCTCCAGAATCCCATGGAATTTTCCACATAAGAATACTGGAATGGGTTGCCTATTCCCTTCTTTAGGGGATCTTCCTAGTCCAGGGATCAAACCCGGGTCTCCTCCATTGCAGGCAGATTCTGTACCATCTGAGTCACCAGGAAAACCAAAGATGGTTTGATTTCTTCCTACTTTGTTACTGACCCTCCCCAGTCAGACCCAAATGGGGGGAGCTAACCAGGTTTGTGTGTGTGCTTAGTCACTCAGTCATGTCTGACTCTTTGCAACCCCATGGACTGCATCCTTCTAGGCTCCTCTGTCTGTGGGATTTCCCAGGCAAGAATACTGGAGTGGGTTGCCATTTTCAGCTCCAAGGGATCTTCCTGACCCAGGGATCAACGCCAGTCTCCTGCACTGCCAGGCAGGTTCTTTACTGCTGAGCCACCTGGGAAGCCCCTCTGCCAGGTGCAGCTTGTCCCAGTAGAACACTGTCTCCTTTTTAGGAGGAGCACTCCTGGGACTGCTGTGCGTGATTCCGGTCAGCTGTGGGGTGGAGGGGTTCTCACAGAACTGGCTCAGCTGTGCTGCTCATGGCTCCGGGTTGTAGTGCTGGGTCAGCATCTCTGCACACGGCCCCCTTGCCGCCATCTTGAATCACAGTGCCAGGTGCAGAGACTCTGCACACAGCCCTCAGAGCTGAGGTGTCAGCGCAGCCTTTTCACACCAGGGAGTCTCGTCTGAAGGGCCAGGTGCGAGGCTTCTGCACGAGGCGCCCTGTGAGCAAGTGAAACAAGACTCAGCCCAAAGGGAGA
>SJYC01083694.1:0-46292 GCA_006408675.1 Madoqua kirkii | reverse complement strand
AGTGGCTTACAGCTCAGGAAAACAGTTTACTCAACTAGATCACTGAGGTGAGGTGAGGTGAAGTCGCTCAGTCGTGTCCCACTCTTTGCGACTCATGGACTGTAACCTACTAGGCTTCTCTGTCCATGGGATTCTCCAGGCAAGAATACTGGAGCGGATTGCCATTTAAGGGTTCAACTCCAGAACAGCCAGATGGGAGAGATGCAGAGAGCAAGGTAGGGGGAGGGGCAGTGGCTTCCAGGCCTCTCCAGGTGAGTCGCCCTCCCCACACCTGCACAGGTTCACTAGCCGGGAAGCTCTGTGGACCCCATCCTATTGGTTTTTTATTGAGGCTTCATAGAAGCATACTTTAGGCAAGACTGGTTAATGCATTGGCCATTGGTAGTTCAACTGTTCCCAGTCCCTCTTATCCCTAGACATGGCAGGGTGTGGCTGAAAATGCCAGCCCTTTAATCAGGCGTTTGGTTTTTCTGACAAACAGATGAATTCACTAAAACTCGGGTGTAGTTGAAAGAGGCCTGCGGTAATGATCGAAAGATATTTCTTCACTCTTACCTTAAAGTACCTAAGTGTTTTAGGAGTTCAGTGCCAGCAACATCATGAAGACTAAATACATATTCTAATTATAAGTCACAACATCACAGTCTTCAAGGTTCGTCCACACTGCGGTGTGTGTCAGAATTTCCTTCCTTTTTAAGGCTGAGTGATATTTCATTGTATGTTTATACCACACTTTGTTTCGTCATCCCAGAAATATTTCTTTGAATGCACTTATTTTCTTCATATATATTCATATGGGCTTCATGTATGGGAAAAATGTCTGAAGTTATTCATTTCCCTCTTGATCTGATACCTGTTTATTGGCTGATTCAAAATTTATTTATTTGAGGGATAAGCAAAGCAAATGTTGACTTCTTGCTTATGTACTTTTCTCTGTGCATCAGTTCACTGGTGAGTAACTGTCCTTCATGCCAGGAGAAGAATGTGCTGTGGTCTTTCCTTTTCCCTCCTCTTATGAAAACAGGGTTCCTCAGGGCCAGCCTCGCAGTAGGACAGACACTGGGGAGCCTGGGGCTGTCATCTCAGCAGCCTGCAGCTTTGTGCCCGCCATCTGTGCTCACCTCCACTGACAAATACTGGCCACCAGCTCAGGCTATCTCACGGTGGGGTGGGGTCTCTCCCAGGAAGGCCCCCCAGGGTCCTGCTCCATTCCAGTTGGAGACCTTCCAAGAGCGCCCTGGTTTGGTCCTGATGAGGGCAGCGTGCCCAGAGGGCGGGCTGCTATCTCCTTCTGCCAGCTTCCTCTGGTCTTCACCACAGCTGAGGAGGCGTTTCTGCTGCAGCCTGCCCCTCCCTCTCCACCTTCTAGGTGGGGACCCGAGCTCAGAGCGCGCCCTCTGGTAGACTTGGCGGAACGAGGGCGCCTGGGGTCCTGCGCCCTGCGCCTTGCGGTTCCCCCACCGGCTCCATCAGCAGCGCCTGCAGCCTCGCCTCTCACCTGCGTGTAGCCTCCGGTTGCCCCCACCCCACGCCCCCGGCCCGCGCGGGTCCACGCTGGCAAGATGCGGCCGGTGTACCCGGAGGAGAAGCCCAACCCGCTGCAGGAGGCGAACTTCTGCTCGAGGCTATTCTCCTGGTGAGTGCCTCCTGGGCTGAGACACCCGGCCGCCTCAGGGCCAGTGCCTGATGCTAGGCCTTTCAGGGGCTGAGGGTCGAGGGTCAGGGCGAGGGATTGCTTTCCGATGGCTGCTTGTAGCGGGCAGGGTCTCCCCACGCCGGCCGCGGGGGTCCCTGTCTGCGCCCTCTGGGTGAGGCGGCGGGAAGGGGTAGCAGGAACGGGAAGAGGGACCTGGTGACGGGGCTCAGGGTCTCCCTGCCCTGCAGCTCGCTGCCCTGTCAGCGTCCTTAGTTCTTGGGAGCAGGAGGCAGGGAGGCTGAGAACCCAGGCTGCCCAGGGAGGGTCACTGCCAGCGGGAGAACGACCGGACCCTGCACCCATGCTTAGCCGGCTTCCCCAGTACAGCTCTGGATTCATAGCTCTGAACTAATTCTTACTTTCCCCACTAAGCAAACAGCCCTGAACAGCTTCCTTTATCTAATTAGTGCTCTGCTCCTGTTGCCATCTTCCAATAATGGCCCCTCCTTTCCCCACATTCCTTAGGTGACAGCTGAGTCCAACCGCACTGGGTTCCCTTGTCCCTGTGTCTGTGACCATGTCTCCCTGCCTCCCTCTTTTTCTCTGTGTGTATCTCTCACAGTACATCCTGGTGTCTAGCTGTGACACATTTCATGTGTGTAAGAACACTATTGTTTTTTATTTGATCAACGGGGGCATGATTCTTGAACCCATTTTGCTTTTACCTGGGATACATTGGGAAGACTGGAGGATGTATTTGA
Source organism: Madoqua kirkii (assembly GCA_006408675.1). Classification (NCBI taxonomy): domain Eukaryota; kingdom Metazoa; phylum Chordata; class Mammalia; order Artiodactyla; family Bovidae; genus Madoqua; species Madoqua kirkii. The sequence continues at coordinate 43,895 of SJYC01083694.1, read as the reverse complement.
CCAGCCCCTTACCTAACTGTGAATATCTCTGCTTCCACCTTTGAGAGTCACCCTGGGGTTGGGGTCCCTGAAGCCTGTGGGGTCTTATCTGCATCTCTAGCCTTTCCAGAAGCAGCACATGTTCTTGATGCAGGTGGTCCTGCCCAGGAGTCCTCTGGTCCTGAAACCACTGAAGGGTCCCAGAGCTGGGAGGAAACTCCCAGATGAGAAGGGACTCAGAGAGATGAAGCTCTTAATTGAAATTTTCCACCTGGTAGCTGCTGCTGCTTCTACTGCTGCTAAGTCGCTTCATGTCCGACTCTGTGTGACCCCATAGACGGCAGCCCACCGGGCTCCACCATCCCTGGGATTTGCCAGGCAAGAACACTGGAGTGGGTTGCCATTTCCTCCTCCAATGCATGAAAGTGAAAAGTTAGAGTTGCTCAGTCATGTCCAACTGTTAGTGACCCCATAGACTGCAGCCTACCAGGCTCCTCCATCCATGGGATTTTCCAAGAGTACTGGAGCACGGTGCCATTGCCTTCTCCACCATCTGGTATCTGGGATCACTAACTAGGTGGGGTGGAACCTTTGTGTTTAATCACACTTGAGTGATTATTATATCTTTCGTTCCTGGACCCTAAACCTTCATCTTTCTTGCACATTCTGGTATTTCCTTTGTTGTTGTTATGTGGGAGGGCCTTGGAGATCCCCAGGAAACAAACTCCTGTTCATGTTTTGACGGTGGTGTATTCAGTGTGTGTGGCTACATCTCTTGGCGCTTTGATAGCCCTTAAGAAAAGAGGGTCAAGAAGGAAAAATATGGCTGTGGGATTCCCTGTTGACTCAGTGGTAAAGAATTTGCCTGCCATAGCAGGAGCTGAGGAGACGTGGGTTTGATCTCTGTGTAGGGAAGATCCCCTGGAGGAGGAAATGGCAATCCACTTTAGTATTCTTGCCTGAGAAATCCCATGGACAGAGGAGCCTGGCAGGCTATAGTCCATGGGGTTGCAAAAGAGTTGGATATGACTGAGTGACTAAATAGCAACAACTGTAAGTGATACCAAAGTAGAGACACCTCTCCTTAACTTCAGGCAGGGTAAGGAACTCTCCAGGAATGTTCTATTTGTAGATTTTCAAAATGTGTGTGCAAGGAAATGGGAAGATGAGGACTTCTCATTGATTTGGGTACACCCCCCATTTCCAATTTTCCTGCTAACCTCTTATTTTACATGTGAAGTCACTTAAGCAGAGCGTTTGAGTAATTTTTTATATTAATATTTTTTTTAAATTGGAGTATAGCCAATTTACAATGTTGTGATAGTCTCATGTGGACAGGAAATGGACTCCGTCATAGTGCTCAGTTGCGTCCGGCTTCAAGACCCCATGGACTGCAGACTACCAGGCTCCTCCATCCATGGGATTTTCCAGGCAAGAGTACTGGAGTGGGGTGCCATCGCCTTCTATCATTGATTTGGGTACACCCCCCATTTCCAATTTTCCTGCTAACCTCTTATTTTACATGTGAAGTCACTTAAGCAGAGCGTTTGAGTAATTTTTTATATTAATATTTTTTTTAAATTGGAGTATAGCCAATTTACAATGTTGTGATAGTCTCATGTGGACAGGAAATGGACTCCGTCATAGTGCTCAGTTGCGTCCAGCTTCAAGACCCCATGGACTGCAGACTACCAGGCTCCTCCATCCATGGGATTTTCCAGGCAAGAGTACTGGAGTGGGGTGCCATCGCCTTCTCTGATACATGTATCCATTCTCCCCCAAATTCTAAGAGTTTGAGTAACTTGCCTGTGTCACACAGCTTAATAGCGAAAGTTGGACCCCAAATCAGGAGTCTGGCTCCCGAGTTTGTGTTGGCCTGTATGTGACTGCTATTCTGAGTTGCTTCTCTTTGGATACTTGTTCTTAAATGCAGGGAGAAGGCAAATGCAAACACACCCTTTGATCTTGTAGGCCCAAGTTTCTCAAGGGAAGTTCTTAAAGTTCTTGCTGTTGGAGATGGTGGTCGTGAAACATCTCTATAATCAAGCTTTAGGGCAGCTGTTCTCAAAGTATGGTTCTGAGACCTGTGGCATCCTTTTCACCTAGGAGCTTGTTAGAAATGCAAATCTCCCTATCAAGTCCTTTTAGACCAATTCTGTAAGTTTAGAAATGATGGGGGTGGGGCTAAACAAGCTCCAGGTGACTCTGATGGAAGGTGGAGGCTGGCTTCTGCCTTAAGCCTCTCCTCCCACTGGTGTTGTTCCTTCAGTGCTTTTAAAAGGGGTCCAGACTTTGTGAAGTTAGTTGGTGACCACAATTGCCATCCTGATTGTAAAGTCTGAGGTACCCTCATGATTTCCTTGTGTCTCCACTTGCTGTTCTGGGAAAGTGGAAATGAGCCCAGGCAGGAAGTGCTGCCCAGAGACAAGGCCCACCTTGTAGAGAAACTGAGTTTCCATCTTCTCATTGGGTGTTTGCTTTTCTTCTCACATTTCATCTGCTTTCTCAGCTTGTAAATGATGCCAGTAACTAGCTTACTGACTTTATACAAATCACCACACTGAGGTTTTAGTGTTTTCACAGCACAGGTAGGACTGAGAGTCTAAGAGAAAGCATACATTCTGAATATTGGTAATTGCGAATTTTAGAAAAGAATATATATATTTTCTATTTCTATAAAAAACTTAAAACTATAGAAGAAGAAGGGCCTCCCAGATAGGTGGCAGGAGGTAAAGAATCTACCTGCCAGTGCAGGAGACATAAGAGACGCAGGTTAGAAAGATCCCAGTGTAAGAAATGGCAACCCACACCATTATTGTTGCATAGATAATCCCATGGACAGAGGAGCCTGGTGGGCTATAGTCCATAGGGTCACAAAGAGCTGGATATGACTGAGCACTTACAAGAAGAAAGGAATAAGGATTTGTTTTTATTATCCAGGTTTACCTGCTGATATTTTGGTTATTTCTTAGTCTTCCCCTAGAAATCTTTGCATATCTGCACATATACAATTTTTTAAAAATTATAGCTCTTGTTTTTTTAGACTTGATTTTTATTGGAGTAAGTTGCTTAACCATGTTGTGTTAGTTATGCACCACAGTGAGACACCAGCTCACACATGGAAAACAAAAGGAAGAAACAATAGTGTTGGCAAGGATGTGAAGAAACTGGAACTCTGCACACTGACGGCGGGGTTGCAAAATGGTGCATCACAAAAGACAAAGGTTTTATGATTTGATTTACGTGAAGTTCTCAGAGCAGTCAAATTCAAAGAGAAACAAAGTGGCCTCATGGTTGCCAGGAGCTGGGGGAAAGGGAAGTGGGGAGTTAGTGTTTGATAGCACGCCAGTACAGGATGAAAAATGTGCTGGAAGCTGATTGCACAGTAATGTGAAGATAGTTACCAATAATGAACCATGTGCTTAAAAAATCATCAAGATGGTAAATTTTATGTTGTGTACATTTCCCACAGTTTAAAAAATTTAATGCAAAAATGACACCTGATGTGCCTCGTTTGAAAGTGTTCCTGTGTTAGAGTCTAGACTTTGCCACTTCCTGGTTATATGGCCGTGAACCAGCCACATAACCTCTCAGTATTGGCCTCGGGAAAGTGGGGAGAAGACCTGGAGAGACACCTCCCTGAGATGCTAAGAGGATCGATGACTCTCTGAACAGGACAAAGTACTCCCAGACAAAGAGCAGTCATCACCACCACAGAGTGCTCCAGCAATCCCATGTGGTCCCCAGTGAAAGCCTCTTAGAACTTTGATAGATGAGGTTACAACAACAGCAGCCCCCAACAGGAAAAAGAGAGACTCCTCTCCTTTCCTGGCAAGGACGCAGGCAATGAAAACCCATGACTCTGTAAGAGCCCTCCCAACCTCCTCTTCCCCTCTGTAAAAGCGCTCTCCAGCCCTGGCACTTTGGGGACTTACACTTGGCTCTCCACAAATGCAGACCTCAAACTGACATTCTCTGCTGATTCTGAATAAGCCCATCTTTGCTGAAGAAATGTCTGATAGTCTATTTGTTTCAGGTCAACAGAGGATAGGGAATCAACACACTGGGGTACCCATGGAAGACTCTGGGTGGAAAATTATCCACTTGCTACCTCTGAAAGGACACTAGTCTCAGGCTGATCAGGTGCAGAACTACAAAGAGCAAAAAAATCAAGAGTAAACTATAGGAGATAAATTTGTTAGGCAGTTTGTTTTGCTGTAAGGACATACCAGTAAATTTGACTATACCTTTGGGATGTTCTATTTCTTGCTTGAGGCTGTGGTTATAGTATAAAATTACCAAAACTCATCAAACTAAACATTCCCTGGGAACATGTCAAGGTCAGAGAAAGTGCCCTGGAGAGCTCACCCAGCCTCCATCTACAGCATGTGGATTTCTGACTGTTAATGAAGAATAACAGGTGGTATTCTGAAAATGGTGCAAAGAATCATAGTTTGAAATTAAAAATTTCTATCCACTCACAAGCAATAGTTACTGAGGACCTAGCAGGACAAACCTCCCTAAATCATCTCAGCACTCGGCTAGTTCACATCCCCCTTCATGTCATCAGATTCTCTGAAAAGAGTCTCCAGAGAGTCTGTCTCGATACCAGACAGTTTCCACATCCACACTCCCTTTGCAAAGGGACAGTTCACTGACAGAGACATAGCCACTGTCAGGGGACCAAGGATTTGACAGCTTCCTGATGGGCCAGGGGCATCTAGTCCAAGACCCTGCCCCCTCTCATCCCTGAGGACAGATCCTACACTCCCTCCAACCTGCTGGCCTCTGGGACGAGGGTGGAGAGAAATGCAGAGCTCACCCCAGAGGCTGCAGTGAGGACAGAGTCTCAAGGGACTGGACAATCCAGTCCCCAGCTGGACACGCTTCATTAACTGTGCTTCTTATTTCCGAAGTGAGGAATAAGTAAAATTCAGGAAATCATAATGGGAAAATGGACTGTTTTAGGAAAAAATGGGGCTTATCTTTTATCAAAAACTAAAAAAAAAATTTCTAGCTGCCTTTACTGTTAGAAATAAAATAAGAAAAAAGCTATAATAAAACACAAATTTAGATGATCTTAGGATATACTACAGAAGACATACTACAAAAGCTGCAGAAGAAATGAAAAGCTTGATTTTATTTAATGATATATAATTTGAAACCTCTAAAGAAAAAATGAAAATCTGCAGAAGTATTATGTACACAATTACAACTTATTTCAAAAATATAAATGCTCTATAGAAAATATATTAATAGACATTTGAAGAAAGACAAATGATCAAGAGACATAAAAAGTGTTCCATCTCTATGATTCAAATGGCAACCCACTTTTGTATTCTTTCCTGGAAAATCCCATGGACAGAGGAGCCTAATAGGATACAGTCCATGGGGTTGCAAAGAGTCGAACAGGACTAAGTGACTGAGCAGGTGTAAGTCAAATAAATTCAAATTAAAACTGTTTGAATTATTTTTAACTTTAGGCCCAGAAAAACTGTAATTCAGGTACTCAAAAGTTGACAATGAGATAAGCTCACAAACAGCTGTTAAGAAGGCAGATTGATCTGAACCTAATGGAAAACACTTCAGCCCTTCACTAATTATTCTACTTCTGGGAATTTGGAAAAAGGAAAGATGCACCAAAATATATGGCCATAGATGTGTATCACATCCTAATTTGCAATAAACTATATTAAACAAAAGTGAAAGACTGCATACATTTCAATTAAATACCACATTCTGACAGAAACACTCTCAGACTTTAGATAATGAATTTATGGTTGCCAGGGAGATGAAGGGGGAAAGGGATAGTTAGGGAATTTGGTAGGGATGTGTACATACTGCTGTATTTAGGATGAATAACAAACAAGGACCTACTGTATAGCACAGGAGCTGTTCAATGTTATGTGGTAGCCTGGATGGGAGGGTGGTTTGAGGGAGAATGGATACATGTGTGTGTATGGCTCAGTCCCTTTGCTGTCCTCCTGAAACTATCACGTTGTCCACTGGATATACTCCTTTACAAAATAAAAAGTTTAATTAAAAATAAATACCACATTTTGAACACTATTTAGTGCTATAAATAAATGTTAAACTTTCCCATCGAAAGTTAGGAAGGAATCTGGATCTGAAGATATTTTGATGTTGAGTATCTTTTCCTCTTCAAGCAGAATTTTAGAGGATCTATTGTAGGGCTTCCCTTGTGGCTCAGATAAAGGTAAAAAATCTGTCTGTAATGCAGGAGAACCTGGTTTAATCCCTGGGTCAGAAAGATCCCCTGGAGAAGGGACTGGCTACCCACTCCAGTATTTTCGCCTGGAGAATTCTGTGGACAGACCACGGGGTGGCAAAGAGTCAAATGCAACTGAGTGGCTAATGCGTTCACTTTGGGGGCTGAGTGTCATCATCTGGGTAAGTCCCAGTGCTGCTTCCCTGAGCATTTTCTGTAGGGGACAAGTATGGAATAAATCACCCAACTTGTGTCAAATGTGCTTAGTGGTAAAGCTCCTAGATGTGCACCTTTGTTTTAAAAGGAAACCGAGACCTAGAGATGTTAAAGGTGGTGGAGCTGCCGAACTGGAGTAGAGACGTGGAGCAGAGGACAGCTGAGGCCCTGGGTGCTCAGCACCACTGCTGGGACTAGAATCCAGTCTTCTGACTCCTGGACTGGAGTCCTCTAGAGGTGCCAAGTTACCTGGATTAGCAAAATCTGAAGTTCAGTCTATCTTATTGCTTCTTTAATGAGTCATGGATATTCATGCATTCAACAAATATTTCTTGAGCATCTGTACCCATGTTGTCCTAGGAATAACAGGATAGAAGAAATATGATCTCTGTCATTGCTTTTATTCAGTTGTTCAGCCATGTCCAACTCTGCGACCCCATGGACCAGCACACCAGGCTTCCTTGTCCTTTACTCTCTCCCATAGTTTGCTCAAGTTCATGTCTATTGAGTTGGTGATGACATCTAACCATCTCATCTTCTCTCCTCTCCTCCTTTTGCTTTCAATCTTTCCCAGCATTTGAGTCTTTTCCAGTCAGTCAGCTCTTTGCATCAGGTCGGGCAAAGTATTGGTACTTCAGCATCAGGGCTTCCAATGAATATTCAGGGTTGATTTCCTTTATGACTGACTGGTTTGATCTCTATCCATGGGTTATTATGGTCTGGCCTTGGAAATTTTCTTACCCTGGCACATAAGTAAAATGGTGTTTACCAATGGACTATGTCTGCATTCTAACTATTATCATTTAAATAATGCATAATCGATCTGAAGAGGTTTTTGTTGGGATCATCTGTACAGTTACCGTTTTTTTCCCTTTATAATAATTTCAGAGAGATAAGTTGAGATTATGTAAATATCATCTTCTGCTTCATGATTTCACACACTATTTTTAATTTCCATTAATGATTTTCTGACTTGTCCTTTTTTTTCTGAACTATTAAACATTTTTATTGGGCAGACCTATAACTTTACAGGACATGCAGGATAAAAAAGTGTAAAATATCAGTAAGCATATAAAATTTCAGAGAAAGCAATGGAACCCCACTCCAGTATTCTTGCCTGGAAAATCCCATGGATGGAGGAGCCTGGTAGGCTGCAGTCCATGGGGTTGCCAAGAGTTGACACAACTGAGCGACTTCACTTTCAATTTTCACTTTCCTGCATTGGAGGAGGAAATGGCAACCCACTCCAGTGTTCTTGCCTGGAGACTCCCAGGGACGGGGGAGCCTGGTGGGCTGCCGTCTCTGGGGTCACACAGAGTTGGACATGACTGAAGCGACTTAGCAGCATATAAAATTTCAGCAGTCTTTTGGACCAGCACTTGATTTGCACACAGAACTAAGCATCTATCTAGAACAGACATGTCTTGGGACACATAGTTTACAAATTGAATCACAAAACAATTTCGAAAGGGCTTTTCCTCATATAAAGATAAAAAATATCTTACAGTTGAAAATTATTCAGTATAGTACATTTTCAGTTATGTACACAGCTTAAAAATAACTGATTTCTCCTTTTATGTTTGTTTGGATTTGTTTGCAAGAGCTTTCCTTTCTCTCCTGTTTACGTAGCATTATGGATTCTTTCATTATTTACTGGGTTAAGATTCATTGCCATTTGTTTGTTTTGATGCTCAGAGTATCCCAGATTTGTCTAGCAAGAGCTAGACAAGCTTCTCTGTCTTCTACACATCCTCATCATTCCTTGAGTTCTTCCTTATTTTATGGCACAAGATGTCCCAGACCCATCTTGGACTTTCTCTGCCTGTTGATCTTGGCCTGTAGACAGTGAGGCTTTTGCTGGGATTGCCTGGGGCTCTGCTCACCAGGGCTCATGCTAATTATGAGCAGCCCTCACAGAAATTCTTTTGCAGCCAGTGTTGTGGCTGGACAGGCCCTTGTGGTTCTTAGGATTGTCAGACATGTCTCAGCAACAACCATTAGGGAACTTTGAAATGCCAAGGCACATCACTCACATACCCTGGAGGGTGTAAGGCACCCCTGGGGTGACACAGCGAGGTCCTGGGTAGAGAGGGAGAGCTCATGAGCAAGCTTGGACTTGGGATTCTGCCTTTTTCAGGCTGAGAGTGGGGTGTCTAGGATTTAGCAGGTTCATTCTTTATTATTGAATTTAGAAAATAAGAGCGGGAATTGAAGTGCGGGAAGGGAGAAACAAGCAGTCAGTGAGATGGTCTGTTATCAGGTCAGCCAGAGCTTTCTGAAAGAGGGAACTTCACGGGTGGGGTGGCCTGGCTCTTTATCTCATTGTGTAGCTGTCACATGTTCACTGGAGATGGATGTCTTTGACATGGATGTCTCCAAAGTTTCATGTCAGGCACTTATATTGCAGTAAAAATAATACAGAATTATCAGTGCTGACACACACAGCCCCAACCTTGGAACCAGCCTTTTCTTCAGTTGGTTCCTTTTTGGGAAGAAGGATATTAAAAAGCCAAGACCTGGGTGAAGGGGGCCTAAGGGCACAAACTTCCATTACAAAATAAGTTACACAGTAGGATTAACTATAGTCACCAGACCGCACATTACATTCTCGTGAAAGTGAAAGTCCCTGTGTCGTGTCCGACTTTTGTGACCCCATGGACTATACAGTTCATGGAATTCCTGCTTGTAATGCAAGAGACCTGTGTTTGATCCCTGGGTTGGGAAGACCCCCTGGAAAAGGGAAAGGCTACCCACTCCAGTATTCTGGCCTGGAGAATTCCATGAACTGTATAGTTCACGGGGTCACAAAGAGTTGGACACAACTGAGCAACTTTCACTTTCATGAAGGTATAATGTCCAGTCTGGTGACTATAGTTAATCCTACTGTATTGAATACTTGAAAGGTGATAATAGAGTAGACTTCAAAAGTCCTTCCCCCAAGAAAAAAATTGTAATTGTGTATGTTAAACAAAACCCCAAGAACCAGGGACTAGAATGCTCTTTGCTACCAGTGTGTCATTGCTTCTGGGGCCTCTCAGCCTACAGGGTTAGAGAGTGTGGATGCAGCTGTGTGTGAGTGTGTAAACACATGTCTAATTATTCCATCATATCTCTGTATATTTAAAGTGTAGGTTTTTTTTTTTAACAAAGCCTATCACTGTAGGATTCTAATTAGAGCTGTGTAATTTAGATATATATGTCACTGTCCTTTTAATTTTTAACAGGTGGCTAAACCCCTTGTTTAAAATTGGTTATGAACGGAAATTAAAACAAGATGACTTGTACTCAGTGCTTCCAGAAGATCGCTCCCAGCGCCTCGGAGAAGAGCTGCAAGGGTGAGCACAGACAGCAGAGGGAAGGGGAAGGAGAGTGAGAATTTCCATGTGGGGCTAAAGGTGTGTGTGTGTGGGGAGTGCGCTTTGCCTTCTTCTAGGTTCTCTGGAGCCTCCTCCCCTGATACTGCACACTCACCCCCTCAGGCTGACCCCAGGTTCAGCCCACTTTGGAGGCTGGGGGAGCCCGTGTTCCCTGTGCATCTGTGGGTGTGGAGGGAGCTCGCAGCAACAGCCTTGGAGGCCAAGCTCTGTCCCTGGAGGTGGGGCCCCTGGAGGAGGGTGTCTGCCCTCCTGAGCTGCTCATGAACTGTGAGTCCAGCAAAGCTTGGCAGGAACTTGTTTCCTGACACTGGGACTTTTCCCTCAGGGCCTGTTTTCAGGTGCTTCGGTCTACACTGCCCATCCTTCAGGCGCCCTGTGACCCTTTAGCCGGCACCTATGGGGCAGCCGCAGAGCGCCCTGTAGTGCGGGATCGTCTTCTGCTCCGCCCGCCCCCGTTTTACCTGAGCAGGGCTCTTCTTCACTGTGCTTTCTTTCTCATCACAGGTACTGGGATCGAGAAGTTTTGAGAGCCAAGAAAGATGCACGGGAGCCTTCCTTAATGAAAGCAATCGTCAAGTGTTACTGGAAATTCTGTTTCGTTTTGGGACTACTTACGTTTTTGGAGGTAAAAGCTTTTCCATACTGTGCGTTGCTTCTCAGTGTGTGCAGATCAGTACTGAGATGGATGAGATGGTGGCGAGAGAGGACAGTGCTTTAAGGTCAGCAGATAAAACTTGTCTGTGAATCAGGATGTAGTTCAGTGGTTGTATTTACTTTTAAAATGGACAGGTGCTTAAAGAAAAATGCTCCAGGGGATTACTATTGGGTTGGCCAAAAAATTCCTTCAGGTTTCCCATAACAGCTTATGGCAAAACTTGAATGAACTTTTTGCCAAGCCAATATTTTTCTTTTAACTAATTAAAACATAGTATTGTGGAAGGATGGCACTGACAAAATAATTTTATACTGTACTAGAAGGAAATGGCAACCCACTCCAGTATTCTTGCCAGGAAAATCCCATGGATGGAGAAGCCTGGTAGGCTACAGTCCATGGGGTCACAAAGAGTCAGACACAACTGAGTGACTTTACTTACTTTCTTGCAATATTGTTAGTGCTCAGTAAATGATATAAATGCTAAAAGTTATCCTTGAGAAAAAGGAGATCCTAAAACCTCAAGGAATATGTGCCTCCTGGTTTGGAGGAAGTAAACTTGAGCCCCAAACCTAAGACATTTTATAGTCACTCAGCAAGCAATTGTTAACTTGCCCAGGACACATCTGATAAATGCTTTCCTAAGAAGGGATCATTGTCTCTCCATTTCCAGTGGAATAGGACCCAGGGCTCTGCATCTGGGCAGGAGCTGCCAGAGCTCCAAGAGCACACCCTTCCCTGGGCTGCAACCTCCTCGTGGGCCAGGTCACCCAGGCCAGAGCCCCCATGGGGAGGAGCTCCAGCTTCACCGTGAATCGTGGAGAATCCGTGCACCATCTGTGCTGGTTTCAGTCCTCACTGTTGGGGTGGCTTGCTGGTTAAAGGGAGGGTCTTAGTATCCTGGAATTGGCAGAGGGTGTAGGAGGAGATGTGCAGGAGAAAACCAAGGCAGTGAGCTCCATGACCCTGAAGATCCTGGGTCGAGATCCCCCAGAGGACAGTCCATCTGGGGACACAGTGCTGGCAGCCCCCTGTTCTGGCTGAGCCTGCTGGGGTCTGCTGCAGATCCCCCTGGGAGGCTCATGCCCTCCGTGGTCCCTTAGCACTGCCTAAGGACATGAGCAGCCTGTGAGTGTGTGAGGGCAGGAGGGATGGCAGATGCCGTTGCTGTGAAAGGGGTGTTTTAGGTGGAGAAGGTGTGAGCTGTCCTCAGTCCATTGTGTTGGGGTGAGGTGATGGGTCAAGTGGTTTACAGGTGGGTAGCATGGCTCTTGTTTAAAGGCTGTGCTGTACTGAATCAGGACCCTGCGGGCAGTGGGCAGCTGGGCAGGTGGAGTCCACCCACACAACTGGAGAGACAGAGAATCTGTCAGCTCCCACGTAACTGGGTCAGGAAGTCAGATTTGGGACCTGAATGAAGGTAAAGTTCAGTTGTCCATGTTCCCTGGGTGCCAGATTTGACTAGGATGTTGATGCTAGAAGCAACATCATGCTGTGTTCAGATGGACCAGGAGCCCTTTAACCTTCTCCTCATTACCATCCTAAGTGGTGATAATTTTAGGTAGCAGAAGATCTAAACTCAGCGCTGGATTCTCTAAAACATGAACACATTTACTCTGTGGCCTCTTGCCCTCTTTTAATTCCTGTGGTTCACAGAACGACTCATGGATTACCCATGGTTCCCAGACAGTGCTGTGACCCACCACAGCACAGGCACTCCTGGAAGCACCAGTGGGAAGAGGCAGGGCGATGCTGGTCCAGGGTGAGGCTTTAAGGGTTAGGATTTCAAAGTGTGAAACCTCTGTCCTGTGAGAATTAAGGAGTGATCATAATGCTGGGGAAGCAAGTACCAGGCTAATGTTCAACCTGGAGCACGTGCAGGTCACCCCTAATTAGAACAGAACAGCCAGCGACTTCCCAGCACGCCTGGCCCCTGTGTGCACCCCCATGGGGATCTTGGAATAGGAGAAGGAGAATAGGTCTCCGCCTGCCCAGGGCTCTCAGGGTGGAGAGGAGGATCCTAAAGACTTTTCCTGGACCAGAGACACAGAGACCACCTCCCCAGGTCATCAGGGTTTCTCTCTGAGAGGTGAGGTTTTCACCTGCTGGTGTGTAAATGCAGTGACCTTGAAGGGCCTCCATGTTTTCACTCACTCCCTACCCTGAGTGGGGAGAAGTGACCAGGGTGTATGTCCTCTTCCTGGGAACCTTAGAAATGGCTGGCCTTGTCTGATCACTGACCTCTGTCCATGGCCACTTTTTCTGGTTGTCTTTTTGTGCCTCGACTCAGGGCTGGTTCCCCAAGAGCTGAGTGATCTTTGCATTTATTTCCCAACTCTTTCTTCCATGTATGCCTCACTTTTGCTCAACCCGGGAGGCTGAGGAGGGGCTGCTAGTGGCAGAGATACTGTGGGCTCAGAGCAACCACTGAAGACCACACAGCAAGGGAGAGGAGAAGGGGGCACTGAGCCAAGCAGCCAGGGACCTGTAGAGCAGACCTGCTGTGTGCTCCCTGCTGGTTCTTGAGAACATAGCAATTAGCCATTAGGTGTTAGTAATATCCACAGTGATGACCTTGAGACATATTGAGGGTGATGCTTTTAAATTCATTTAAAAAAAACTGTATTTTTATTGTCTCATTGAAAACTTAAAAAAAAATTGAAGGATGATTGATTAAAATATATTAGTTTCAAGTGTATAGCATAGTAATTCAGTATTTTTGTACATTATAAAATGATCACCCTGATCAGTCTAGTTACCCTCTGTCACCATACAAAGTTATTCCAATATTATTGACTGTGTTTCCTATCTTGTATATTACATTCCCATAACTGGAAGTTTGCGCTTCTTAATCTCCCTCACCTATTTCATTCATCTTCCAATCCCCCTCAATCAATTTTCTTTAATAAATCTAGGAAATAGGTGACTCCTTTTTAAAAAGATTGCTTTAATAATGATGAAAAATTCAAAATTCTTCTTAGAAGTGAAACTTTTAATTACTGTCCAGAAAAGTTGATTTTTAGAAGTGACTTTTCTCAAGAGTTCTTGTTCTGCTGTGATGCCCTGTAAACAGCAGTGGCTTTTCTAAGCCCTTTGTGAAACCAAGCTCTGCCATTAAGGATAGAATAGACCTCTTCCTAGGACTCCTGATTTTGTGCAAACTGTAGAAATCTTTGCTAATTTTTTGCTTTCTGGTATGACAAGAAGTTTCTGGTTTATCGTTACACAAAAATAACTGCACATCTTAAGTACAAATTTGCCCCAGCCCTGGAGTCTCCATTTCTCCAAACAGGCATGGCTCCTTCTAGTGGGAAATGGTATTTAGAGACTATGGTCTGGGCACTAGGGGTGCTCATTGCTGTTGAGTTGGCTATTGTTTCTCAGCTTTTTCATTGTACAAAGCTAGAATACATTTTTTAAAAAAATAGTAAACAGACCTTGAGTTTATATGGGTATTTCCAATCTAAATCAGATTCAGGACAGTAGTGCTTTTGCTTCATCTTTTTACTCTTAGATTGGTATCTCTTTTCCTCTTATCATCTTTTCTCTCTTCTGCCATGCCTAATGTTGGCTCAGATGGTAAAGAGTCTGCCTGCAGCATGGGAGACCTGGATTCAATCCCTGGGTTGGGAAGGTCTCCTGGAGGAGGGCATGGCAACCCACTCCAGTATTCTTGCCTGGAAAATTCCGTGGATAGAGAAGTCTGGCAGGCTATAGTCCATGGGGTTGCAAAGAGTCAGACACGACTGAGCAACTTCAGTGAATCCCAGTTCTCAATGATATCGACATAATTATTCATTTAAAAATCTTATCAACACTATTAATCATAATCTGACTTTTGGAAGCATATTGTTGTTGTTGCTGTTGATATTGTTCTTAGATAGGCATATCACACAGGGAATGTGTTTTCAAAATTTTTTTAAAAACCACTTAAAATAATTCGCTTTTGTGTAACTGCCAACCTACTGGATGGATATAGTTTTTGTTTCATTTTACTCTGAAATTTTAGGAATTGATAACACGACTGAGCAATTTCAGTGAATCCCAGTTCTCAATGATACCAACATAATTATTCATTTAAAAATCTTATAATATCAACACTGTTAATCATAATGTGACTTTTGGAAGCATATTGTTATTGTTGCTGTTGATATTGTTCTTAGATAGGCATATCACACAGGGAATGTTTTCAAAATTTTTTTAAAAAACCACTTAAAATAATTAGTTTTTGTATAACTGCCAACCTACTGGATGGATATAGTTTTTGTTTCATTTTACTCTGAAATTTTAGGAATTGATTTTGAAAACTTGATTGTTTTATAATTACAGTTCTGTATAATGTTTTCACAATTCCAAAGTCAAGTCACAGAAGAGGCTAGTTCTAAAGAAGACTGGTATCCTTGTTCCACTCTAATTCTTCTCCCTCTTTAGATGTAACATTACAAATTTTGATTCATATTTTTATTTTGTAAATACTGTATTTTATAAACATTTAATTTTTTCCTGTGGTTTTGAATGAAAGGTCTGAATTTCATCTTTGGAGTCTCAAGAGCTTGGGTTCATAAGGGATTTTCTTAGAAATATGACATGTAACATGGAACTCAGGTTTAAACCTTCTGTGGTACTTGTATGTCCTTCAAAAAATCCAGAAACTTCAGGGAGAGGGAACTTCAGGGTCCATCCTTAATCAGTTGAACCGAAACCAGTTTCTGGAGGCTTGCCTTCAGGTCTCAGAGTGCTCTTAACCCCTCCCAGGTGATGCTAAAGTGCAGTCAGGATGAAGACCACTGTGTCAGGAGGAGTGAAGTTATATTTAGAATCCTAATGATTATGATTTTCCAAGATTCACTGATTTTCCTCCTTAGCTCTGGATCTGTCTCAGCTCTGCTGTTTGTCACATTTTCCCCCATTTCTGAAAATTAATTGCCCCTTCATTTTTCCCACAAGCTCATTTTTTTCTGCTTATATATTTCACTTAAGCATTTTTTCTTTGTCTGATATAGCTTGTCTCTGTTTTCTGTGTTTTCTTAATATTTCTCATGAAGCAGAGATGGTGGAGTTGGGTAAAAAACCTTTTACGTATGTGTGGAAATGTAATGGAGAAACTATACTGAGTAGGGAAATTTTAGCAGTTAACCCTGTGAAAAGTTCCCCTAAGAAGCAGGAAATGGAGCCCAAGAGTTAAGTGCTTTCAGGAGGCTGAATACCAAGGACTCCACCAAGAAATCTCTGCTGCAGAGACTCAGATTCGTGTAGAACTTTGATCAAATGTTGTCATTTTATATTAGACTCTTTTAAAAAATCTTTCAGGGTTTCATAGTTGTGAAGAATTCCTATGAAGATATAAAACTCTATTCTTCAATGGTTTGTGGCAAGAATATTCAAAAATCAAACTTAGACTGATGTCAAAGATGAAGAGTTTTGGGGAGCAATTTTTGATCTTGTGCCTGCCTATCCAGAAAGTTTTAATTTGGTTAGCCTCAAGATTGATAGGGAATCTCAGTTGTTTTATTCCTAGTTGAGGTGAGGATCAAGAATAGACAGAAGAGTAGAAGCTGTAGGCTACGGACTGGCATTACTCCTTAGTGAGTTTGCTCATATGGGTTATTAAAGACTATCTTTCAGAAGACGCTTAGGCAGTAATGACCTGCCTTTATTTTACACTCTTTTTTTTTTTTGCTGAATGTCTTGCATTTATTAGTATTCTTTTAGGTGAATGACATTACTCTTACTCCTCCTGTAATTGAAATGATGTTATGATCAAATAGATCAGTAACGGACAACTGAGTAACAGCCAACAAAGGTCCGTCTAGTCAAAGCTGTGGTTTTTCCAGTGGTCATGTATGGATGTGAGAGTTGGACTATAAAGAAAGCTGAGCACTGAAGAATTGATGCTTTTGAACTTTGGTGTTGGAGAAGACTCTTGAGAGTTCCTTGAACTGCAAGAGGATCCAACCAGTCAATCCTAAAGGAGATCAGTCTTGAATATTCATTGGAAGGAATAATGCTGAAGCTGAAACTCCAATACTTTAACCACCTGATGCGAAGAACTGACTCATTGGAAATGACTCTGATGCCAGAAAGATTGAAGGTGGGAGGAGAAGGGGACGACAGAGTATGAGATAGTTGGATGGCATCACTGACTCCACAGACATGAGTTTGAGCAGGCTCTGGAAGTTGGTGATGGACAGGGAAGCCTGTCGTGCTGCAGTCCATGGGATCGGAAAGAGTTGGACACTACTGAGCAACTGTACTGAACAGAGAGCAGTGATTCCCAAAAAGAATCAGAGTTCTAGGACACTTTGGGGTGGCAGGTGTTACTGCTGGGCTTCTGGTGGATACCCCCAGGTTTGTGGCCTGCAGCACTCGGCTGCCCTTGATTGTATCTGGGCTGGGACTGCCATGTGTAGTTTGACTTTCTTGCTTCTCTGCGTAAGATTCAAATTTTCATCTCAGTAAACTGTATCAACTGTGTGTTACACAATCTATGAAGGGCTCTTCTTAAGCTCTTAGTGCCTCGGTGGCGGGGGGCAGGATGGGGGGATGAATGATGAGGCTTCCTAGAAATGTAACAGTGAGCCTTTGTGTTCTTGAGAACTGGTCCTCTTCCTCTGATATGGTCATCTTACTCATAATTCTTCCAATAAAGTCTTTTCTTCTCTGGAGTAGATGAAATCTCCTGTGACGTTGTGGAAGGTAAGGCAGGTGTTACAGCCTGTGAACATGTGTTTAGAACAAGACAGGAATGTAGGGCTTCAGTGCCTCATCCATTTGAGAGCTGGCATCAGCTTTCTGTCAATAATCTGATCAGGCTCTAGTTAGTTGAGCAGAAAATGCTTTTTAGTTATGCTTATTGTTTTTAACTTTGGATTCTCCTTCTCTTCCTCTTGTGGGTTCTCAACATTTTACAGACAGAAGAGAGCTATCAAAAACAAACCCATCAGGGGACTTCCCTGGTGGTCCAGTGGTTAAGAGTCTGCCTTCCAATGCAGGGGTCATGTGCTTGATCTCTGGTTAGGGAATTAAGGTATCACATGCCTCAGGGCAACTATGCTGACGCTTTCCAACTAGAGAAGCGTGTGCACTGCAATGAAGATCCAATATAGGAAGAAAAAAAAGGTTTGTGTTGGAGATTTCTTGGTAAATGATGTTTTTCAGTTGAGTAGACTTGGAGAAGGCAATGGCATCCCACTCCAGTGTTCTTGCCTGGAGAATCCCAGGGATGGGGAAGCCTGGCAGGCTGCCGTCTCTGGGACTGCAGAGAGACAAAACTGAAGCGACAGCAGCAGACCAGTTAAAGTTGATAGAGATCAAATCAAGACATTAATTGAGAACAATCAATGTTATATCATGTGGGAGATAGCCAGCATACTCAAAATATCAACAACAACAAAAAAACATTGAAAGTCATTTCACCATCTTGGTTCAATTAATCACTTTGATGTTTGGTTTCCACTAAAGTGAGGAAAAAAGAAAAACCTTCTTGACCATTATCTCCGCATGCAATTCACTACTGAAATGTAACTATTAATAAAATATTCTGTTTTAAAAACAAATTGTGATGGGCGATGACATTGGATACTGTACACTAATGTGCAATGAAAGATATCATTGGGTAAGTGAAATGAACTACCACCAACCACACCAAAGTCCAGTCTTTATCCAGAGAAGGTGGTGGTGTGTATATGGTGGGACTGGAAGGGAGTCCTCTGTTATGTGCTCCTTTGGAAAACCAAACAGTTAATTCCAATGAGTACTTCTCCCAGTTAGGCCAACTTAAAGCAGCATTGATGTAAAGTGTTGGAATTAGTCAACAGAAAATGAGTTATCTTCCATCAGGATAATGTAAGACTGCATGTTTCTTTGATGGCCAGGCAAAAACTGTTACAGCTTGGCTTGGAAGTTCTGACTCATCTGCCATATTCAGCAGACACTGCTTCTTCGAGTTTCTATTTATTTTGTTTTTTACAAAATTTTTTTAATGGAAAGAATATTAATTTCCAGGAAGACTGTAAAAGTTACCTGAAATAGTTTTTGCTCAATATAAAGTTTGGGGAAGATGGAATTATGAAATTTCCTGAAAAATGGCAGAAGATAGTGGAACAGAACCTTGAATACATTCAACGAAGTTCTTGGTGAAAATGAAAAATATGTCTTTTATTTTTACTTAAGAACCAAAAGAACTTTTTGGCAAACCCAATACTAAGGCTTTATTGTCTTTGAATGTAAGATTTTGGCTTATGCTAAAACTGTTGTCTGCTTGTCTTATTGGAGATAGTGGATCTGTGTATTTTTTTTTTTTTTTTGTAGATTAGCCATGAATGTAGCATTTTGTCAAAATGGGTTTTTAAAATGCTATAATAAAAGTAAAGCTTGTGTTAAGAAAAACTGGCATGGCTTGTATTTCTAATTAGGGCTTTTTTCTTTCAGGAGGGCACCAAGGTAGTTCTGCCAATATTTTTGGGGAAAATGATTACTTATGTTGAAAACTATGATCCTGGTGATTCTGCTGCTTTGCACGAAGCCTACGGCTACGCGGCAGGGCTGAGCGCCTGCGCGCTCGTGTGGGCCGTTCTGCGCCACTTGTACCTCTACCACCTGCAGCGCGTGGGGATGAGGCTGAGAGTAGCCGCGGGCCACATGGTCTACCGCAAGGTGAGTGTCGCTGGGTACCACGGTGTGTTCCTTCCCCGAAGCATCAGGAACATCTGGGGAAAGATCTCTGTAAATTACAAACTTTGTAACTGGAATCATTTACAGCTTCCTAGAGAAGCTTGCTATTTGCATCAAGCCAATTTTGTTATTGTCATTTAAGCAAACTTTACCAGTAAATAATGAAAAGTTTTGTATTGAGATCAGGTCAGGGCTGCCTTTGATAACTTTAATCCACAGATTGTTGCGTAATATCTGCTCAACTTGTAATGGAACCTAATTAAAAAATAAGTATAAAAAGTATTAAATTGCTTTTTAATGTTTTTGTACCTTAATCTTAGAGCTGTATATGTGGCAATTTTTTTATTCATTAAGACTATCTTTTATATCAAAGTTGTATTTAAAAGTAACCTCAGTGATCAGATTTGTAAAGTTAAATCTAGGAGGACAGAATGTATTTGAGAAAGGGAATGATTGTATGTTTAAATGAGCCATCTAATCATGTTGAATGTAATTCTGTGAACTAAAGAAAGATATAATGGAATCCATACTAAACATAGACTTGCTCACTATATTTGGTTATGATTGTTTATAATGGTATTAAAGAATAGAGCTGAATGTGGGGATGAAACTTGAAATCTTATGTTGTTTTTTAGTAATTTTGGTGAGAATTTATTCCTATTCATTTATTTTCTTAATTCAATATTTCCTTTTTCTTTAATATGAATTTTAGCACTTTTAATAAAACCTGATTTGATATGTTCATTGATTTTGATTGAGAAATGCCACAGAATTATTCCATAGTTTACCCTGATCTTAACTAGTTCAAAAGAAATAAGGATTTTAGGTGTTTTTACAAAGGAATTGCCACAGATACACCAGTGTTAAGAGCTGAAGAGCTCTTTATAAACTTGATCCTGCATATCTCTTTGCCCTGGACTGTTTGCTTTTTCCTAGAAAAAAATTTTTTCTTATTTAGCTGTATTTTATAGTTGAAATTTGAGGAGACAGTAGATCTTAAGTGTTCTCACCACACACACACGAAAGGATAACTATGTGTGATGATGGGTATGCTCATTTGTTTTCCTATTGTAACTGTTTCCCAATGTTTATTTATATCAAAACACCATGTTACCCACATTAAATATATGTAATTCGTATTAAAAATGAAGAAAATAATCAATGAAAGCTGAAATGAGGCAATTTAAATGCTTCTTTTACTGTTTGTTACTTATCTAGAGCTCTTGTTTCTTGGGAATACTTTTCTGGGCAAAATGTAGAATGTCTTCTCCCATCTTTCCTTGAGTAGACTCTTGTTAAATCTCGGGACTGTGTGGACTCAGGGCCCTGTCATCTCACTGTGTGTGTTTGGTACATGATCCCAGTTTCTCCTTGGGTGGCATACCTTCCAGTTAAGGGTCTTCACTGTCAGCCATCGTCATTTTGTCATTCTCTTGCACCTTTTACCATTTAGTAGACAAATACTCAGATTTCCCCACAAATTAGCTAGATGTTTATCTTTTCAGATCATGCTTAGTTTCCATAAGTACACAGGAAGTTTCATCAGAACTGCATTGTGAAAACCTTAAGTTAGATTTGAGATGATGGTTTAGTCAAACAAAGCTCGTGTTTTGCTGCACAGGTGAGCCACTGTCCACCTAGTTTTTTTCCTCTTCCCACTAACACTTTGGAATCCTAAAGGAAGTCCATATTTCCTTTAGAAAATCTGATCTGACCTTGTATGTTGCCTATGTGAATGTAATCATCTCCCAAAGTGTTCATGTACTGGCTTAATTAGTCTAAAATAATTGTTTCTTTACAAAGTCAGAAACTCTGCACATAATCTGAAATTCCAGAAACTTGGGAATTTCCTCATGCACAGCCTTGTATCTGGATTTCTAGTGAGGTGCAGAAATAAGACACTTCTTGCAGGTTACATGTGGGCCAACTCCTTAGGGCAAACCTGGTGCTGCCGAGCGGCTCTGAAAGGCCCCTGTGAACGTCTGTGGTTCATGCTCAGGCCTCACCTTCTGACCCTTGTCCTGAGGAGAAAGCTGGTCAGGTGTTGGAAATGGAATGGCTGCTAAGCTCAAAGTCATAGTTCGTAATTTGGAATGTGTATCATATATAATGGAGAAGGAAATGGCAACCCACTCTAGTATTCTTGCCTAGGGAACTCCATGGAGAGAGGAGGCTGGAGAGCTACAGTTCATAGGATCACAGAGAATCGAACGTGACTGAGTGACTAGTACATACATCATATATAATATGTCTTGTCATTTATTTACCTTTCTGCAGCTTTGGTAAAATTACTTTTGGCTTTGGTTAATTCATTTTAAAAAATTGTCGCAAAATATACACAACATAAAATTTACTATTTTAACTGTTTTTAAGTGCACCATTTAGTGACATTAAGTACATTCACATTAAGCCATCACCACTGTGCATCTCCAGAATTTTTTCTCTTCCCAAACTGAATCTCTGCCCCCATTAAACACTAACTCCCCAGTCCCCTCCTCTTAGTCATCACCCTTCTACTACCTCTTTCTATGAATTTTACTCCTCTAGGTCCCTCATATAAGTGAAATCACACAAAGTTTGTCATTTTGTTTATGCCATGTAAGTTCAATGTCTTCAAGATTCATCAGTCTTGGAGCAGATGTCAGAATTTAAGCCCTTTTTAAGATTGGATCATATTTCTTTATATGTATGTACAGCATTGTGTGTATCCATTCATCTGTTAGTGGACATTTGAATTGTTTCTACCTTTTGATTTTTGTGCACAATGCTGCTATGAACACAGTGCACAAATAATCAGTTTAAGTTTGTGCTTTAATATGAATACATTTCTGGAAGTGAAATTGCTGTACTATATGTTAATTTCATGTTTGATCTTTTGAGGAGCTGCCATACTCTCTTCCATTGTGGCTGTATCACTTTATAGTGTTACTTGATCACTGATTTTCTTTCTTGAGGACTAAATGGAACATTTTTATGAACCATGACATTTTGTTTGGACTGGCATTAAGAACACAGGTTCCTCACAGGATTAGTGTTTTGAATATTTTGCTGGTTAGTTTTAGAATGAGGAAACTAAGACCAAAGTGTTTAAATGATGTCACACCTGGTATTAATGACTGACGAGATTTATAGTCCAAGTCCCCTAATCTCTTTCCTTGAGGCGGCCTCTCCACTCTCATCTTGTTGTTGTTCAGTCACTAAGTCCTGTCCAGCTGTTGTTGACCCCATGGACTGCAGCACACCAGCCTTCCCTGTCCTTCAGTATCTTCTGGAGTTTGCTCAGACTCATGTCCATCGAGTCAGGGATGCCATTTAACCATCTCATCCTCTGTTGCCCCCTTTTCTTCCTGCCCTCAGTCTTTCCCAGCATCAGGGTCTTTTCCAATTCGTCAACTCTTGGCATTAAGTGGCCAAAGTTTTGGAGCTTCAGCTTCAGTATCAGTCCTTCCAATGAATATTCAGGGTTGATTTTCTTTAGGATTGAGTGGTTAGATCTCCTAGCTGTCCAAAGGACTCTAAAGACCCTTCTCCAGCATCACACTTCAAAACCATCAATTCTTCTTTATGGTCCAGCTCTCACATCTGTACATGACTACTGGAAAGCCTATGGATTTGACTATATGGACCTTTGTCGGCATAGTGATGTCTCCGCTTTTTAATACACTGTCTAGATTTTGGCTCAAAATTGCTTTAGTCTAAGTCTAAATCTGTATCCCTTATCCTTCAGGCAGGTCCAAGTTCACTGAGAAACAGGGTGGTGGGTTTTACCTCTGTCTCCTGCTCCTCCCTTTGCTGTCCTTGTGGGCAGGGCTGCTGCCACAGAAAATCGTCTGAGGATGAACATGGGTCGCTAGGGCCCTGCTTTCAGGCATCGTCCTGCTCACTCGTCCTGACACCACACAAGACCCCAGGAAAATGCACTCCATTCTGCTGTGTTCTCAGACTGACTTGGTATCATGGTAGGAATCTGATTCTCTTTCTCTCATTTCAGTCACTTCACCTGAGTAGCTCCGCCATGGCGAAGACCACCACAGGCCAGATAGTCAACCTGCTGTCCAACGATGTGAACAGGTTTGATCAGGTGAGCTGCCCCTGAGGGATCCTCTTCCATTTCCTATCCTCCTCACTGAAGTTAGCTTATTGGGCTGCCAGGTGCCAGGGTTTGGTGCTGGCCAGGGTTCTGTTGGCAATTCACTCCAGTATTCTTGCCTAGAAAATCCCATGGACGGAGAAGCCTAGTAGGTTACAGTCCACGGGGTCACAAAGAGTTGGACATGACTGAGCAACTTCACCTTTAGGGTTCTGTTGAGGACACAAGGCAAAAGGTTCTCTTTATCCAACCCTCATTTCCTCTGTGTGCAGCTTAGACGTGATAATATGTGCTTTCCTGTAGATGAGGGTTTTATTTTCCTGACAAGGTCTGCAGCATACTTTCAGTAATAGGCTGGCAGTGGCACCCCACTCCAGTACTCCTGCCTGGAAAATCCCATGGACAGAGGAGCCTGGAAGGCTGCAGTCCATGGGGTTGCTAAGAGTCGGGCATGACTGAGCAACTTCACTTTCACGTTTCACTTTCATGCACTGGAAAAGGAAATGGCAACCCACTCCAGTATTCTTGGAGAATCCCAGGGACAGAGGAGCCTAGTGGGCTGCTATCTATGGGGTCACACAGAGTCGGACATGATTGAAGCGACTTAGCAGCAGCAGCAGCAGCAGCAGCAGCAGCAGCAGCAGCAGCAGCATTCTTGCCCAGCTTGGTTAGTGTTCCTGGGGTCCTCCTGGAGTGCCCCTTCTTGGCTCATAGTGCGAGTGTTGCTGGTCTGTCTTCCTCCCTCTCTGGATGATGCAGGCCTAGTGGGCAGGGATTGTTCTTTCTGTGTGCCCTGTTCAGTGCCTGCTGCATAGGGAGCCTTTGAGGAATAATGCCAAGTGCGTGGTCCCCAGTCAGACACAGCCTCCTCTCTGCTGTCCCATCATAGCCATTTCACACTTTACGAATAGATCACGTTACCCAGAGCGTTGTATCTGTTGATCACTTCTCTTCCTGGATGATCCTGGCCTTTAAGTCTGGGGGTTTCCCTTGTGGCTCGGGTGGTAAAGAGTCCACCTGCAATGGAGAAGGCCTGGTTTCTATCTCTGGGTCAGGAAGATTCCCTGGTGAAGGAAATGGCAATCCACTCCAGCATTCTTGCCTGGGAAAATCCCACGGACAGAGAAGCTTGGTAGGCTACAATCCATGGAGTGGAAAGAATTGGGCATGACTAAGTGACTAATGGTTTCACTTCTCCTTCAGTTATCTATTCATTAAACATAATGTAAGACCTTTACTTAATTTGAAGGTGCATAAGCCTTAATTTCTGCCCTGGAAAGGCCACAGCCTGTCTGGAAGGTAAATACACAAATAGATATCGGAGAGTGTGGTAGGTACCATAATATAGGCTCATCTGGGGAGATGGGCGCTGAATTTTGGGATAGAGTTTGGGGAAGCCCTGAGCTCATCTGTGTTGTGGACAAAATCAACATTTTCCTTCAGTGCTGCTGGTCGGGTTCTCCCTGGCACATCCCTGAGGCTGGTCCTGTGCTGCCCCAGAACAGCATCATCTGGGGTGGATACTTCGATTTCTGCTTCATCAGGTTTAAAACTCACTGAGACCATTTCTGTTTAGATTCCTGTCTGTTCCTTCAGAACAGATTGTTCTACACTCTGTCCTTATTTTGATTTATAGTCCTAAGAAGGCTTGTCTTTCTCTTTTAAGGTAACGATGTTCTTGCACTACCTGTGGGTGGGGCCACTGCAGGCTATCGCAGTGACTGCCCTGCTCTGGATGGAAATAGGAATGTCGTGTCTTGCTGGGATGGTGGTTCTCATTATTCTTCTGCTTTTGCAAACCTGCTTCGGGATGTTGTTTTCATCACTCAGGTAAGAGAAGCACTGGTTTAAAAACTAGGTGATGTGTGCTTGGTAGCATTCACCATTTGCTCGATGCTTCTCTTCAAAAACAAAACCAATGCCTTCTCTAGTCTCTTCTTTACGTGGATTGTAGACCCTTCAGGCTTAGCCAGTGGAGGCTCAGCCCTAAGCTGAAGGCTTACTGAGAAGAGGGAAAGGTGACTGCACTCACTGGTTCCTTCTAGAGCCATGCCTGAGTAAGTGGAGTGTCCTTGAGCAGAAGTTACCTATATTGAAGTTATTTAAGTATTATTAAATAGTAACATTTCTATATGCTCAATGTTAGCTGCATGAATTTTGTTAATGCAATTTTCAGGTATCTATGTTCATGTCTTGGTTTTAATTCGGTGTTTCCTTAACTTATATGTGCCTCAAGGACAAGGTCAGTCTTAACTAACTTTGTCTATGTACAGCCCCACAGTGCCAGCAGCATATGTGCTAGAACAGTGGCTGGTGATGAAGGGCCTAAGGGTGATGAGAGAGACCTGAAGCAGGTCCCAGAGGCCTGGAGGTGGGTCATTGTCCAGGTTGTCAGGTGATGGAGGTATTGTGCTGTTTGAAGTTTTTTTTTTCCTTTGAGTTTTTTTTCTTCTTTTTTTGGTGACTTTACGTATGATATTTTTGTCTGTTTGAAATGCCCTTTCCTGTCTCGCTGTGGAGAGATGTTGCTTACCCTTCAAGGCCCTGTTCCAGTGCTACTAGGTCTCTGAAGCTCTCCTTGCTCTCCTTTCCCAGTGGAATTAAGAGCCTGATCTTTTCTTCTCACTGGCACTTCATTCCTTTTGTATCACTGCACAGACACTGTCTTCGCTTTAGATTCAGTGTCTTTTTTAATTCCCTGCCCAACTGCAACCTTAGGTGGAAAGTTTGTGTCTGACTTACTTCAGGTCTCCCTCAGCCAGTACTGTGAGTTCTCCAAGTTACTCCTAGGAGTCTTTGTCTCCATTTGCACTTTGAGAAAGATCTGCCGGTGATTGTCAGCCCAGAAGAGCTGTAGGGAATCGTCGATCCCTGGTCCCTCCCTGTGCCCCCTGCTGCTGCTGCTAAAGAAAGTTGGCCTGTGGTCACTGAGGCTCATCTCTCACGTCTGTCTGCTCAGGAGTAAGACTGCAGCTCTCACGGGTGACAGGATCAGGACCATGAGTGAAGTTATAACTGGCATCAAAACAATAAAAATGAATGCTTGGGAAAAGTTATTTAGAGACCTTATTACCAGACTGAGAAGGTAAGTTTTTTTTTTTTTTTTTAATGTATCACACCATATTTTTGTACTTTCCCCCCTGTTTTTACTGACTGAAATTAGAAGTCTTACCACTTTTCACATGAAGATGAGCTTAAATACTATGAATCCACACTTCACATGTGGCAGGCAGGTTAAGTGGAAGAGGGGAAATGTCATTTTAAACTGCTGTTCCATTTACAATCTTCTTAAAGGCAAAATTATATATGCTTCTAAAGTCAAACAGTCAATAAACACATGAAAAAAAATGTTCAAAATGACTCTTTACTAGAAAAACGCAAATCAAAACTACAGTGAAGTATCACCTCACACTGGTAGGAATGGCCATCAAGAAAACATCTACAACAATACCCTTTTGCGCTGTGGTGGGAGTGCAAATTGGCACAGCTATTATGGACAACAGGACGGAGATTCCTTAGAAAACTAGGAATAAGTCTACATAGGACCCAGCCATCCCACTACTGGGCATATGCCCTGAGAAAACCAGAATTCAAAACGACATTTGTACCTCAATGCTC
This sequence comes from Madoqua kirkii, assembly GCA_006408675.1. Lineage (NCBI taxonomy): Eukaryota > Metazoa > Chordata > Mammalia > Artiodactyla > Bovidae > Madoqua > Madoqua kirkii. The sequence continues at coordinate 17,061 of SJYC01083694.1, read as the reverse complement.
ATTGCAGCACTATTTACAATAGCCAGGACATGTGCTTCCAGAGGGGCCATGGTGCCTGCCTCTGTCTAATGTCTTGGTGTTTCACAATTTTGGGGTGTCTTATTCTCTTCCCCCACAAGTTCATGAGCTTCTGGAGGAGAGGGGCTGTGTCTTTCTGTTATCAGAGGGGAGCCCCACCCAGGACTTGTGGTTATGAATGCTTGTTGAATGAATATTCAAACCCAGCCTGTTTGACCCACAGTGTTTATAAGGGTGACAGGAAGCCTCTGCTTAGTTGGAAGAGTGAAGTGGTGATGAAGTGTGTGGTCCTGGTGTCGGGACAGAGCCCCAGGTGTGCACTGTATAGTCCCTCCATGTGAGGACTTGGATGTCGACGCTTCTTTTAAAACCTATTTCGTTCTCTCTTTTCCAGGAAGGAAATTTCCAAGATTCTGAAAAGTTCCTGTGAGCAAAATCATGATTTTTGTCACCTTCATCACCAATGAGCTCCTTGACAACCGGATCACAGCAAGCCAAGTGTTTGTGGTGGTGACGCTGATCGAGGCTCTGTGGTTCTCGAGCACCCTCTACTTCCCCATGGCCGTCGAGAAGGTGTCAGAGGCTGTTGTCAGTATCCGAAGAATCAAGGTTTGGGGACAAATAACTTTTTAAAGTTATAGGCAGATTTCACCTAAAATAGCTCCTTTATGTGGTATCCATGTCTGCCAGTTAGGTGAGATTTAACTCTCCCCGTGCCAAAGCTGGCAGACTTCCCAGAATGTTGTAGGTACTCTCTTCTCTTATTAGGTAGAGTGCGTTACAGATATCATGAGACTGGTTCTCATATAGGGGCAATAGTATATATAAGTAGCATTGGCACAGGGCTCTGGTATAGTGGTGCCTGCAGAGTGACTAAAATGTCTGAAAGCAGGAGAAGCATCAGAGTGCACCTCCTGTGCTGACTCCAGGGACCAGGCAGCGACTGTGCAGTCCTGGGGCACAGGAGTCCTCTCTGGGCTGGGAGGGGAGGAGCTTGCTCAGAGCTCCCTGCTGCTTGGACAGGAAGAGTGGCCTCAGGTTCACTTAATTCTCTGTGTTCAAAAATGAGTTTTTTCCTCCACAGATGTTTTGCTTGTTGGTGTCTGAACCTGCCTTTTGTATCTGCCTTTTCATCCCTGGCCCCTTTTTATTTACTGCTTAATCCTCTCTCTAACTGCCCTCTTCTTTTCAAATTTGTAATTCCTACCATTATGTGAACCAAGAACTTCCACATGCACAAGCTGGATTTATAAAGGCTTAGGAACCAGAGATCAAATTGCCAATATCCACTGGATCATAGAAAAGGCAAGATAATTCCAGAAAAGCATCTACTTCTTCATTGAAAACACTAAAATCTTTGACTGTGTGGATCACAAGGAACTGTGGAAAATTCTGAAAGATGGGAATACCAGACCATCTGACCTGTCTCCTGAGAAAACTGTATTCAGGTCAAGAAACAGAACTGTTGCTGGAACAAGTAATGGAGCAAAGACTGGTTTCAGATTGGTAAAGGAGTACGTTAAGTCTGTATATTGTCACCTTCTCTCAAGGCTCAGTCAATAAAGAGTCTGCCTGCAATGCAGGAAACCAGGGTTTGATCTCTGTGTTGGGAAGATCCCCTGGAGAAGGGCTGAACAACCCACTCCAGTGTTCTTGCCTGGAGAATTGCCATGGACAGAGGAGCCTGGCGGGCTACAATCCATGGGGTCCCTAAGAGTCAAACACGACCGAAGCAACTAAGCACAACACAGCACGTCAAGGCTGTTTATTGTCACCCTGCTTATTTAACTTATATTCAGAGTATATAATGTGAAATGCCAGGCTGGCTGGATGAAGCTCAAGCTGGAATCAAGATTGCCAGGAGAAATATCAATAACCTCAGATATGCGGATGACACCACCCTTATGGCAGAAAGTGAAGAGGAACTAAAACCCCTCTTGATGAAAGTGAAAGAGGAGAGTGAAAAAGTTGGCTTAAAGCTCAACATTCAGGAAACTTAGATCATGGCATCTAAGTTTCATTGCAGTATATGGAAAACAATGGAAGCAGTGATAAATTTTATTTCCTTTGGCTCCAAAATCACTGCAGAGGGTGACTGCAGCCATGAAATTTAAAAGACGCTTTCTTCTTGGAAGAAAAGCTGTGACAAACCTAGATAGCATTATTAAAAAGCAGAGACATTACTTTGCCAACAAAAGTCCATATAGTCAAAGCTATAATTTTTCCCTAGTAATGGACAGATGTGAGAGTTGGACCATAAAGACTGAGCTCCAAATAACTGATGCTTTGGAATTGTGGTACTAGAGAAGACTCTTGAGAGTTCCTTGATCTGCAAAGATTTCAAACCAGTCAATCCTAAAGGAAATCAAGCCTGAGTACTCAGTGGAAGGACTGATGTTGAAGCTGAAGCTCCAATACTTGGCCACCTAATGCCAACAGCTGACTCATTGGAAAAGACCCTGATGCTTTTTGAAGACTGAAGGCAGGAAAAGGCAGCAACAGAGGATGAGATGGTTAGATAGCATCACTGACTCAATCAGCATGAATCTGAGCAAACTCTTGGAGATAGTGAAGGATAGAGGAACCTGGTGTGCTGCAGTCCACGGGGCTGCAAAGAGTTAGACACTACTTGATGACAACAAATGCACTATATTATATGATTTTATTGTTATATACCACGAGCTGTAATAACAGTAACTATTATTCCATATGCTATTTAATATGTTCTGATGTCAACTAATACTTTAAGTACAGTTGGTAAAACATTAGATTGTACAAAGGTTTTTATTGCAAATACCAGGAAAGCAGTTGTTTTTTGTTTGTGCTTTCTTCCACAGTTTAACCATCTGTTTTTTGTTTTGTTTTCTGTAGAATTTTCTATTACTTGATGAGATACCAGAGCTCCACCCTCAGCAGCCATCAGATGGTGAAAGGATAGTGGACATGCAAGATTTCACTGCTTTTTGGGATGAGGTAACAAGTCCTCCATTCCAGGATCCTGACTTTTAATAGACAACTGTGATGTGAATTTACTGGAGAATTTTTAGATTTTATGCATGGTGTAAATTGTGACTTGCTCATTTACTGAAAGTATGTTTTAAAAATTCGGACTAAAGTTGTATCTAATGGAGATTAAGTATCAAATCAACCTAAGACCTTTGACTTATTACTTGCTCTCTGAGCTTTCAAAGTATTAGCACCTTTTGAACTTAAAGTATGCTGGGGTGGGGGGGGGGTGGGCGCTCTGCAGAAAGAGTAGAGGCAGTGGAACTTCCCTCAGCAAAGCCGAGGTGTCCCCAGGAGAGGTGAGCCTGCTGTCCGCTAACCCAGCCCCTTGGCGAGTGAGAGACAATCAGATGGGACAGGGGTTCTGTTGAAGCAGTTCCAATTTATTGCTGCAAACTCCCAGCTTATATAGGCAAGCAGGGGGCGTTTAGGAGGGACTTTCCATAGTTGCACCAATCACATTAAAGGTCAAATTGTTACATGCCTTCTATGGTGATCACCGTTATCCACATGCACGGAAATCAAGAGAGCCAATCAAAAGCTTTGATAAACAACATAGACTCCGCCCCTATTACTTCCACCAGGCACCATCGTAGTTTCCAAAGGCAAAGCTAGCCCCTCTTTTTTTTACCCCGATGTTTCCCATTTAGGGCCCTACAAAAGTACATGCATTTGTAATGTTAGCATTTATAGGAATGGACAGACAAAACGCTGCAGCGTGGAATGGGTTAATTGCACAACTGGTTGGTAAAGAGGCTTTGGGGAGTTAATGAACAATTTTGCCTTGATTATCAGATCACATTATTAAACATGGCGTGAGGCTGTGATCTGGATTTTGGCTGGGGGCTCCCCCATCCTGAGCTTCTGGATGGTTCTGGACACTTTGTTGGCAGCCAGGGCCAGGAGGAGACAGCAGATGGGGATAGTGAGCACCAGTGATTCCCAGTGAAAGGAGTGCACTTGATGACAAGTTGACAGAGAGGTTGACAAGTTGATGATAAGTTGGTGGTTTCCAACACTTGGTTTATTTGTTAGTTGCAGGCAAAGAGAAAAAACGACCGGGTCTGGTCTCAGAAGCCGTCAATATTGCACACCCAGTGCAGCCCCTTTACCAACAGAAATGCTCCCCCCACCCCAGGTTTCATGGTCCTCTGTGCTCCCCTCCTGTATCAGTGTGGATTAGTCAGGAAAATTGAATCCCACCATGGGAGAGGGAGTTCCATGCAGGGAGTTAGTTACATAGGTGATGGAAGAGGGAGGAAAAGTTAGAAAGGGTAAAACAGTGGTGCATGAGACAACCAGAGCTTAGCCAAGGCAGGATAGCTGCTCCCACCCCCAGGGCTGGAGGGCCTCAGGAAGACAGTGCCTCCACCAGAGGGTCCACCCTCCAGAGCAGAGCCCAGGAGCCCGGGCTGTCAAGTGGGACCACAGAGCACGCGTCCTGACTGTAGACTCACCCTGTCTTCCATGCCTGTGACTCTCTGGTGCCCCCTGCATCCTGTTCACCTGCTTCTGACTCAGCAGCTGTCTTCCCCACCATCAACACAGTGGTTTGTTCCCAGATACATGAAGCCACGTCCCTGCACCTTCTGTCCATGGAAACTCACACACGGTGCCTGCCCTGCCCTGGTGGTTTCTCCTGCCTTAATATAGGAGATTTATCTCCTGCTTGGTGTTTCTCGGTATAATGCTCTTTAAGCATTTATAGAAAGCGCCACTAAAATTCCATCTAAAGGACACTCTACGTGAATGCTAACACCTACTTTATATGACTCATTAGCAGATTTCTTTTTTCCCAGTAAACATATAGATTTACTTTATCATTTATTTATATTTTGTAGATGTATTTTAAATTAGTTTGAACTTAATGAACCGAAATAAAAGTATCTATATACGACAGTATCTGCCTGTGCAACAAATATCTGTAAGGTAAAATAAGGGACTTTAGTTGTACTACTGTCTATGTGAAAAAGATCAAGTGAAAAATCTGAAAAGGTTTCTGTATACCTTCTAGAGTAAAAAAAAAATCAAATTATTAATAACTCAAGGTACTAAACTGCTAAAGGAAGAGGAATAGGCTGTGAGGCTTTTCTTGTAAACTCTAATTCCATATTATGGTTTTGTTAGAGCAGCATTCAAAATTATAGGAGAGGCTTCATCAGCTACATTTTCACAGAAACAGCTACAGTGTTAACATTACTGTGTGGCAAGGTGTTTCTGTCTCCCTAAATGACAGTGATGCCTTTGCAGCTAATATTTACCACTTTCCCTCTTACCTTTAAGATACATAAGAGGTGACTTAGAGCATAGAAGATCGTGAGTGATTTTTGATTGTCAGTACCGTGATGACACTCCATGGATCCAACAATGATGACTCCCTTTGTGTCTTTACATTCGGAGGGAAAGGGGTCTTTGGAGACTTCGGTCTCTAAAGTTTGTTAATTCCGGTAACTTTTGTGATCTCTATACATGTCTAAGCGTTCCTTTTCTTTGAGATCGACATGGTCTTTCATTACTTCTTTGTCATTTAGAAGTAAAATACTTGGTAATTAATAGATTTTACAACCTCTTCCGTTACCGTAGGGTGAGGAGCACTCTTGCCTGGAAAATCCCATGGACGGAGGAGCCTGGTGGGCCACAGTCCATGGGGTCGCTAAGAGTCGGACACGACTGAGCGACTTCACTTTCACTTTTCACTTTCACGCATTGGAGAAGGAAATGGCAACCTACTCCAGTGTTCTTGCCTGGAGAATCCCAGGGATGGGGGAACCTGGTGGGTTGCCATCTATGGGGTCGCACAGAGTTGGACACGACTGAAGTGACTTAGCAGTAGCAATTATCTAAAATGTAAGGAAATTTGGCTTAAGAAATGGACAAAAGCAATTTGTCATTTCTTAACCATAAAATATTGAAAACCAAGTGCTACATTCAACCACTATAGATTAAAGAAACTAAAACAAAAAACCCTTAGTATTGGAGCCTTAATGAGCAAAAGATCATTTTAAATTGATTTGAGCCCCTGAACTAATCCTGTGTGTCAAAGGCAGGGAAGAAGGATCCCTCTAAACCTGACAAAACTAGTGCTTCATAAGGAAACTGAAGAGATGAAAGTGTGCATGTTATCACACCACAGGAACTGAAACTGGTAAAGGATGGGAGAGAAGATAGAAAAAGTATGATCTGCTTACCCAGGGCAATCATCATTAAAAATCCACAGTAACCTAACCAACTAAATTTTTTTTCTGAAATTACACTGCTCACACTTACTGTGTTAAAACTTAAAAAGATTGTCTCATTAAAGAATAAATGATTCTAAACCAACTTCTTTCTTGTCTCATAGAAGTTACTTTTCAAGAAAGCTTGGTGGAAATCTTTGAGGCACAACAGTGTTAGGATAACTTTTTAAAGTACAGAGGAAAATAAAATCAAGTCAACTTTATACTTTTTGTTAGCCATAAGAAAACTTTTGGGTGGTTCAATAGATGAAGGCTTTTGACTTTGTATAACATCGTTTAAGTCACTTGGGTTTTAAATAAAATAGGGCTGTTTTCAATTAAATGTTAACACTTAAGTATCTTAAAGCAGGTTTTTTACTGCCCATATCGACAGTTACATCCTCAGAGCAACTTTTCCCTTCTTTAATGTGAAATATTGAATCACCAAATTTTAGGCTAAGTTTACCTTTCCGGCTGTCTTTAAGGCACTGTTTTTTAATTTCTCAAAGATATAAGGTGCTTTACAAGTATGAATAATATGCTGCTATACTTTACTATTTTTCTTGTTTCTATGTAGAAAGAATAACTATTATTAAGGACAGAATTTTGCTCTAGGGCTAGTAAATTTATAAATCTATTCCACTTTGGAAATGATAGCCAAAAATCCACCTGGTTGATGCTGCTTCAGCATATTCTTCTCAATTCTGGTCCCTAAACCATATCCTGAGTTCGCATAAAAATAACACCGCTTTCAGACTTTAAAATGACAACGTTTAAACTACCAAGAGAGTCATGGGGTTGTCTGCACAGGACAGTGTTTTCCGTCACTTACGGAGTCACAGCTGACATGTCAAGAAGAACCAATACCACAGCAACAGTCATTTAAGGTAAATGAAGACACAGGATTCATGCAGAATGGTTTAAATATTCCCTTGAGCAAAGTGATTTAACTGAGTCTTCTTCAAGGGTGGTGCTCATATGGGAATAATTAAAGGTCTAGAATAACTTCTTCCATGTGGGACATGTTGAAAGAAAATATTGTGGTTTCAGTTAGTTACACTCCAGTCCTTGTTAATTTAGCAGGTCTGTTTTCACAGTGTAGTAGTTTTGTTTTTTAGATCTGCAGAGTTTATAGAGAAGGAAAATGACACCCTGCACACCCAAGACAAAGACATTTCCTCCAAAGAAACTGGATGCGTCAAAGGCAAACTTTGGCACAGATTGGGAGGTCGGAGTTAGAGTGGTTACTTGTACCTGACGTGGTCTCTGTGGTGGGAGCTGAGGAGGGGACGGCAGAGTCGTGGTTTTAGAATTGGTTGGCGATGCTTGGCAGTGGGCACAAAACAGAATTCAGCACCTGGCAGTCACTAACGTTGAATTATCAGAACAGTAGCTTTTACCTTTCACTTATTCCCAAAGCAGGTAGTATTAGCAGCCTTAGCATCAAAACAGGAAACCCAGCTGTTGTGGTTTCCCAGATTTCTGGGGCTGGAGAGGTGCTCCTGAGGAGTGGCGGCACTGGGGCTCTCGTGGTGCTCAGTAAAGCCAGGCTGTAGTCACGTCAGGGCCAGGGCGGTGCCCCGAGCCGGTCATCACACAGTGCGGCCAGGCAGCCCGTGGCCCAGAGCAGCGGGTGGGAGAGCCCGACTGTTCAAGTGGACCTGGGCGCCCATCGCTACGTCTGTCCCTCTGTCCCCTGTGCTTTCCCCCAGTGTGTGCAGATGTCCATTGAATTTCTTTTATACCAAACTGTGCAGCATTTTGAAATGAACTATCTTGTTCTTTCAAGAGCTTAATAACATGGTCACAGACTTCTGTGTAAATTGCACTATAATATAGAACACCCTGTTCTGTTGTCCTGGCCTTGCCTATGAAAGGACTGTGTGCCTTGCTGGGGTCATTAGTAATTATGGCTGCAGGTCATGAGTGAGAGAGCCATCAGAGGGGAAGGGGAACAAATATTGGAGTTTTGGAGAGAAGCTGAGTCTGAATGAATCCCCTACTGGGCTGGAAAGCAGGAGACAGACATGAACTCTGTAACCTGTTCCCCTAGACAGCCAGGTGGGCAGGTGGGGAAGCTCTCAGGGATCCAGGTCTCATTCATGGAATGATGGGACCTGGTCTCAATCTTTAAGCTTTAAAATAAATGGTCCCAGGGATTTCTCTGGTGGTCCAGTGGTTAAGAATCTACCTTCTAGTGCAGGGGAAGTGGGTTCCACCCTTGGTTGAGGAACTAAGATCTCACATACTCACACACAGCAACAAAGACCCGGTGCAGCCAAAATAAGAAAAATAAATGGTCCTGTTGGAGCCTCCAGATCTCATGGGGCAGGGGTTTTGAACTGTGTCTGCACAGAGTAGGGGCTCAGCTGATGATCTGTGTGAGTCAGTGTCCCCCGAGTCTATAATCAGTGGAGGGGACCCAGCAGCCTTGAGCTGTCGTGTGCTGCCCCCTTCTGGTTACCGTAGAGCAGTGCTGAATCCTGAAGCCTGAACAGGGAGGGAACTTAGTGCTGCCCTGAAGGATTGAGGGGCTGCCATAGGAAGCTGATGTTTGTGGATGACTACTATTTTGTAGTCATAACCGAGTGAAAAGTAGTAAAATTGTAATCCTAAGTGTCATACAGGAAGAAAGGAATGGGGAAGTTTCAGTTCAGTCTCTCAGTCGTGTCCGACTCTTTGCTGCCCCATGAACCGCAGCACGCCAGGCCTCCCTGTCTACCACCATCTCCTGGAGTTCGCTCAGACTCATGTCCATCAAGTCCGTGATGCCATCCAGCCATCTCATCCTCTGTCATCCCCTTCTCCACCTGCCCCTAGTCCTTCCCAGCATCAGAGTCTTTTCCAATGAGTCAACTCTTCACATGAGGTGGCCAAAGTACTGGAGTTTCAGGCTCAGCATCAGGCCTTCCAGTGAACACCCAGGACTGATCTCCTTTAGGATGGACTGGTTGGATCTCCTTGCAGTCCAAGGGACTCCTAGGAATCTTCTCGAACACAGCAGTTCAAACGCATCAATTCTTTGGCATTCAGCCTTCCTCACTGTCCAACTCTCACATCCATACATGACCACTGGAAAAACCATAGCCTTGACTAGATGGACCTTTGTTGGCAAAGTAATGTCTCTGCTTTTGAATATGTTATCTAGGTTGGTTATAACTTTCCTTTCAAGGAGTAAACATCTTTTAATTTCATGGCTACAGTCACCATCTGCCTTGATTTTAAAAAGCTTAAAAAATATTTCTTATATATTAAAATCAAACTTCTTGTTGATAATTGTCATTTCCCAAATCTGAAACTAACTTTTTTGGTGATGAAAAATCATTGTTATTTTTTAGTATATGAATGTTGTATTATCAATTCAGTTCTTTCCAGAAAAATTTTTCAGTTTGAAGATTATACAGACTTTTAATCCAGACTCTTTGCTTTTAGTCTTTAGGGCATTTTACTTAATCACATGTAACCACTCCTTTTTTTTTTTTTTTTGACACAGCAGTTACTGATAAATTTTATTTAAACTTTTAATATGTAAAGACACACACACACACCCTTAAGTCTCCCAGGAATACAACCTGTGATTGGCATGATGAGTACTTTTTCCTTCTCCCTCACATTGGAATGTATGCTGTTGCGTGTCCCTTCATGTTTTATGTTTTTCTTACAGTAGAAGTACTTTATTGCTCCTATTTAGCCGGGACAGGTAATACATGTAGCATGTATAAATTTGAGGCTTTATCACTTTATTCTACGATGTCATAATTAATTTCTTTATTCCCCATTTTTTTTTGTTGTTGGTGTTACATTAGAGCTCTCGTTAAATGCGAGCTTTGAGTGTTACATATAAGAGTTCATTTACCAAGAATGACGTCTTCATATTAAAGTTCCCCTTTCCTTGCTGAGCATTACTGTGTTTCATTCTTTATCAAATGAAAATGGAGAGATTTGTGGAGATTATTATTATATTTCTATTTATTTATATTATAAATTGTTTATTAAAGGGCCAGGTACTTATGCTACCACCTTATGGAGATTAATGAGATAATTAAAACCAAGGGTCATAATGAAAACCTGAAAAGAAAGTGAACATTGGTTGCTCAGACCACTCAGGGGTCCTACTGTTTGTGACCCCATGGTATGTAGCCCACCAGGCTCCTCTATCCCTGATATTCTCCAGGCAAGAATACTGGAGTGAGTTTCTATTCCCTTCTCCAGAGGATCTTTCTGATCCAGGGATCAAACCCAGCTCTCCTATGTTGCACATATATTCTTTACCATCTCAGCCACATGATTAAAAACCTCCCACATTGAATATTCTATTAAGTACATTATTTTATAAAACTATTATGCATTCTTCAGTTTGCATTTCAGGCAGGTGCCTTGTCACCTCTGCTGTTTAAATTCTGTGGGTGTCTAGAGCTGTGGCCAGAAATCTGGTAAAAGAAGAAGGCTTCCTAAAAGCAACAAAAACTTCCTCAATCCACCAAAGAGATGGGATCGGATGAAAAGGCCTCCTGGACACAGTGTATTGAAATAGGAAGGAGAAAAATGTTGGTTAATGTTAGAGTATCAATAACTGTTAAGTTATATTCTCTACTTTCTAAATGGGTACATTTTTATAAACTTTAATTTGCAGGAATTGGAAACCCCAACACTACGAGGCCTTTCCTTTACTGTCAGACCTGGTGAACTGTTAGCTGTGGTCGGACCTGTGGGTGCAGGAAAGGTAAGCTGTGATGCCTTTTGTCAGCTCAATGTAATACCACAGCCTCTGTTAAAGTCTCAAGAGTGGAGCCCAGAGCTAGTGTGACACCGTTTGAATTGGATATATCTAGAACAGTGTTTCTCTAGGTGTGTTCCATGGAATATTTGTTTTGTAAGAGGGTTTCGTGGCCACATAACCCTGGATAAACACACACTGTGTTTTCCTTCTTGGTACTGTACGTTGCATAGTTGGGAACTGGTTGTCAGGAATTTGGACGTCTCAGTGAAGGAGATTATTTATGTGACAGCTGTTCAGGTTGGATAGAGATGATGGGGACTTCTTTTCGTCATGGCTGCCCCTCCAGGAAGTCTGGAGGTGATAAAGGCTCTTCTGGGAAGTTCTGAGCATTTCCTTATGTGACTTGGTCCCATCAGTGCGTGTGCAGTGAAGGTGCAGCCACGTGCTGGAGATAAAGGTACAGACTTGAGGAAGACCCCGACTCTCTGCCTTTCAGAGGCAACCAGGTTCCAGGGCAAGAGAGATACGCAGGCAGGTTATTTCAGCCCAGTGTGGTGAGCACTCTGATGGGTAGACACGGATACATCATTTCTGTGTGTTATAGGAGATGTGAAGGACGTGTGTAGGTACACTTAGTGTCCTGTGTTTTGTACAACAAAATCTAGAAACCTAAATATGGGATGTGCACACGAGAGGGTGAGGATTTCCTCCATGGAGGACTTTTAAAAAATTTATTTTTTTAAATTGGAGAATAATCGCTTTACAGTATTGTGTTGGTTTCTGCCATACATCAACTTGAATCAGCCACAGGTATACATATGTGTCCTCTCTCTTGAACCTCTTTCCCACCTCTCATCCCATCCTACCCTCTTAGGTTGTCACAGCCCAGGATTTGAGCTCCCTGAGCATGATGGACTTCTAGTCTTCAAATACAACAACCTCAGAGTTCTTTTAAATAATAATCTTTGGGTATATTCTTCACACATAGATTAAAAAAATTAAATATATTTTAAGATGTATTTGGTTGCATTGGGTCTTGGTTACAGTGCATGTCCTCTCTAACTGTAGCATGTGGGCTGAGTTGCCCTGGGGCATGTGGGGTATTAGTTCCCCCACCAGGGGACCAGGGATCTAATCAGAGCCTCTGGCACTGGAAAGTGGATTCTTCTCCCCTTCCCCCCAGTGTTTATTATCTGAATATAATTGTTATTATTATTATTTTTTTAGCATTTTCTTTTTTACTGGGGTGTAGCCAGTTAACAGTGTTGTGATGGTTTCAGGTGGACAGTAAAGAGTGTATGCCAGCCATAGGTACACATGCATCCATCCTCCCCCAAATCCCCTCCCATCCAGGCTGCCATGTAACATTGAATGGAGTTCCATGTGTTGTGCAGTAGGTCCCTGTTAGTTCAGTCTAGTTGAGTTCAGTTGCTCAGTTGCATCCGACTGTTTACAACTCCATGGACTGCAGCACACCAGGCCTCCCTATCCATCACCAGCTCCCAGAGCTTACTCAAACTCATGTTGATTGAGTTGGTGATGCCATCCAACCATCTCATCCTCTGTCATCCCCTTCTCCTCCCGCCTTTGATCTTTCCCAGCATCAGGGTCTTTTCCAAAGAGTCAGTTCTTCACATCAGGTGGCCAAAGTATTGGAGTTTCAGCTTCAACATCAGTCCTTCCAATGAACACCCAGGACTGATCTCCTTTCGGATGGGCTGATTGGATCTCCTTGCAGTCCAAGGGACTCTCAAGAATCTTCCCCAACACCACAGTTCAAAAGCATCAATTCTTCAGCTCTCAGCTTTCTTTATAGTCCAGCTGTCACATCCATACCTGACCACTGGAAAAACCATAGCCTTGACTAGACGGACCTTTGTTGGCAAAGTAATGTCTCTGCTTTTTAGTATGCGGTCTAGGCTGGTCATAGCTTTTCTTCCAAGGAGTAAGCGTCTTCTAGTTTCATGGCTGCAGTCACCATGTTGACTACGACAGTCACCCTGTTGGTGATCCATTTTCAGTATAGCAGTGTGTACCTGTTCATCCTGAACTCCTAAACCATCCCTTCCCCCCATCCTGGAAGGTGGATTCTTAACCACTGGACCACCAGGGAAGTCCCCACATAGCTTTTTAAGAACAAGTGTTTGTCAAATATATGATACCCATATGCAAGAACAGCTGCATTAAACATCAGATGCAGAAAGTACACATTGTGGTCTGCTCTGCTAGTGAAGGATGTTAAGCATTCTTAGTCTTTCTTGAGTAGAGCACTTCATTTGGGGGAAACTCTGGCAGAGTAGATTGTTACAGTCTTAATATTCCTTATCAACCTTTAGTTTACATTGACCAAGAGTGCTGTTTTCCACTTTTTCCCTGTAACTTCCAGAGCTGTACTTTACCTTGTTCTCATATCATTGATCAAGCACCAGGGTGGGGTCGGCTGTGCTGCGGGGCGTTTTCCGTCCTGAGTGCTGTCTGTTCACGTGTGTTTTCCTGTCTGTTTCAGTCGTCACTGTTATGTGCTCTGCTGGGAGAGCTGCCCCCGAGCCACGGGAAGGTCACCGTGCATGGGAGGATCGCATATGTTTCTCAGCAGCCCTGGTTGTTTCCAGGAACTGTGAGGAGTAACATTTTATTTGGGAAGAAATATGAAAAAGACCGATATGAAAAAGTAATAAGGGCTTGTGCTTTGGAAGAGGTGAGTTGTCTGTACTCAAATTTCAAATAATGATAGTTGAAAGTTCTTTTTATTTGAATTTGAAAAGTCTTTTATTTGTTGCTTTAAGCTGGGCTTCTGGGTAAGTATGCAGTCATATACATTGCTGTTTTGATTCTTACGTGATGATGGTCACAGAATGACTTTGTTTCATTTGATGAAGTTTCATTCACTTTTAGACTCTTTTTTTAACAGACAATTAACAAAAATTTGTAAGAATAGAGAGCGCGGTGTAATGAACCCTCATGTTCCACCCCCGGGTTCAGCCAGGGTCAGCTGGTGGCTAGTCTTGCTGGATCTTTACCCCTGCCCTCAGCCACCCGTCCAGCCAACATCCCCACCCCATCCCCCAGGATTCTAAAGCAGATCCTAGACCTCAGATTAGTTCATCTGTGAACATTTCATTGTTGTTGTTTAGTCACTAAGTCCTGTCCAACTCTTTTTGACCCTATGGACTACAGCATGCCAGGCTTCCTTGTCTTTCACCATCTCCTGGAGCTTGCTCAAACTCATGTCCATCAAGTTGATGATGCCATCCAACCGTCTCATTCTCTGTTGTCCCCTTCTTCTCCTGCCCTCAGTCTTTTCCAGTGTCAGGGTCTTTTCAAATGAGTTGGCCCTTCACACCAGGTGGCCAAATTATTGGAGCTTCAGCTTTAGCATCAGTCTTTCCAATGAATATTTAGGGTTGATTTCTTTTAGGATTGACTCGTTTGATCTCCTAGCAGTCCATGGGATTCTCAAGAGTCTTCTTTAGCACCACAAAAGTATCAATTCTTTGGCACTCAGTCTTTTTTATGGTCCGACTCTCACATCCATCCATACACGACTATTGGAATAACCATAGATTTGACTATATGGACCTTTGTTGGCAAAGTGATGTCTCTGCTTTTTAATATTATGTCTAGGTTTGTCACAGCTTTTCTTCCAAGAGCAAAGGTCTTTTAATATCATGGTTGCAGTCACTGTCTGCAGTGATTTTGGAGCCCAAGTCAATAAAATCTGTCCCTGTTTCCACCTTTTCCCTGTCTATTTGCATGAAGTGATGGGACCAGATGCCATATAAATCAACAATAAACATATTCTGTTACCATAAGCAATATAGTATGTAATATTTGTCTGTATATTATCTTTAATAACTTTTAAAATCTCAAGTTTTATTTTAAAACACGTTTTTATAAAAAGTGTTTAAGGATTTTAAAAGCTTTTAGGCATTACATAGTTAAAGGTATGATGTTGATAAATTCTAGTTTGATATTTTTCCACATAGATTTTTGACCTTACAAATCCCTCTTAGCTGCCAAAAGTTTGTACTTTCATCTTATATTTATGCACTTCTTTCAGTTTGGACATTTTCTTTTCAGATTGCCTTGACAATCATAGGATAATAAGTGTATTGATCCTTCTGTGTCGAGGTATAGAGGCCTTCCAGACTTGAGTTATTTTAGTGTTGCCTTCATTTCAGATATGCTCTTCAGTCACCACCTGGGAAGCCTGATGTGAAAGAGCAGACTATGAACTGACATGATCTGGTTCAGATTCCATCTCTTCTACTTATCAGCTGACCACCCTCAGACCAGTTACGTGACCTCACTTAGTCTGTTTCCTCATCTGTGAAATGGGGCCAGTACTCCTGTGCAGCTTGTTGTGAGGATTAGAGATAATCAGTGTCAGGGTCCAACACAGAGCTTGGTGCACAGATCTTACCCCCCCAGGAGTTGAGAGAATCCATGTACACATGTACAAATGATGGAGCAGAATAAGATGGTCCTTCATGAGAGATGGAGATGTAAACAGAGCCTCAGGAGCTCAGCAGGAAGAGATGAGTCCAGGATGGTTCCATGGGAGAATGTGTTTGGGCTGAGCCTGGAAAGATGGGCAGGATGTTAACATGAGAGGAAGGGCAATTCCACAAGGAAGAAAAGCTGTGAAGGCAGGCAGGGCTCCTGCTGCTTGAGTCTGGAGTCCATCCTCCTCTGCCAGGGCCTCACCTCTGGCCCCCTTTAACCTTTTCAGCAGTCTGCTCTGTGGTGCTTCTACCCCATGTCTCTGCTGTTGCTGAAGGGCCTTGATGTGCTTCTGGATGGATGGTATCAAACCAGCATCGCCGTTTCCTAGTTTGCCTCTAGTGTGTGTGTCTGCTGTTCAGTGAGAATTGGTGAAATTTAACTTAAAGGAAAATAATGTGAATAAGAACACCTTCCTGTCAGTGGGAGGAATTGTAGTATATACTGAAGTCAGGCTTTCCCCTTTAGCTTAATCAGAAAATGATGGGTGGAAAATTAGCCTGACTTGATTTTGCATCAATTTCTCTGAAATGGTTTTCCCATTTTGGGCTGGTACATAAATAATTGTCAGAGTCAATAACACACCTGCAGTCCTGTTACCAGACTCGGAGGGAGCCTGCTTCTTATGCCTTAACTGTGCTGAGTGAATGAATGGGTTTAGGTTCCTTTTCTAGAACATGGTTAAGATTACTGTGCTATGACATGTTACTATTTTGAGAAACAAAATGAAACAATGTAGAATTAAAGCATAAAGGCTAAGTGAAACAGTTTTCAAGGACTTCAACAGTGAAACACAAGCCAGTACCTCTATGTGTGTGTGTGTGTGTGTGTGTGTGTGTGTGTGTGTGTGTGTGTGTGTGCATGCGTGCATGTGGCTGGGAACCTTTCTTAAAATGGCTCGTTATTGTTCATGAAAACCAAAGCAAGGGCTAGTAATAACTTCTGAGCTCAAAAAATAAAGAAGATGAAATAATGATGGATTTTCATGACAGAGCAATTGCTGCCTTTCACTGGATATGCCCCAGTTAATCTTTGAGTGAGCAGGGAACCTGTGTGTGTCTGTGTGTCTTTGTGGCTGTCAGGGAGGTTTATGATGGAGACACTATCTTTCTTCTCTTTATGGTCATGTGCTTTGCATGTTATGATCCACACTGTGAAATCTCCCACTGTTGGTTTTCTGGGAGAATAGGCATCAGCCACAAGTAGCAAATTACAATCAATTCCTATCCTTTTTCCATTTATTAAGGGTGTTTATACTTAGATTCTCACAGCCTCCTTGAGTTTAGTGACTGTTGTTTCTATAGCACATTCTGTAAAGAGGAAAGTGAGACTTAGGGAGATCAAAGGACTTGTTTATCATGGAAGCACCAGTGTACCACCTGCTTTCTCCCCAGATTTGCTAAAGTAGAGACAGAATTGAGCACGTCATCTGCAGAAAGGTACTGCTGTATATCTTAGGTTGATGCCTGAAGGGTTTAGTAGATAATTCAAAGATTTCTAATATGATAACTGTGTAACTTAAACTTGATTGTTATCTTGTTATTTGGAGGATATTGTTGTCACTCTCCCCCCCGCCCCCCCCCCCCCCCCCCCCCCCCC
>SJYC01083693.1:0-16679 GCA_006408675.1 Madoqua kirkii | reverse complement strand
GCCCCCCCCCCCCCCCCCCGCCAAGATACTCTACTCTGGGGAAAATAGACTGATTTGTCTATTTACTTCTTAAATAATATTCAAATATAACTTATGATAGATTCCCAGATCCTCAAGTCAAAACTTCATATCCTTCTTAACTTTGAATTTTTCCTGCTTTCACAGACAAGCATCTACTTAGTCCAGCTGATCTGCTGGTGCCTGTTGAGCACACCATTTCTTTCCTTTTGGTTTCCTGCCCAGCCTTCTCTTTCTGTCCCCATTTCTTGAGCAGACCTTGTCTGTCACTCTTTAAGTATCCCTGTGAAGACATTGGTCAGGTGTTATCCCTTCTCTGAAAGTGGGAAGCAGAGACCAAGGTCAGCAAAAGTGGTAATTTAAGATACAGTAAATCCTGTGCCTTCACCAGCCTGAGCCACCAGCTCTCACACCTCTGTCTCCAGCTCAGATGTTCACATCTGCATGCCCAGCTGCACCATAACATCACCAAGAGGTCATCTCAGCTTGTCCACAAGCCAAGTCTCCCTGCCTTCACCATCTCCCCCAGCTCAGTAAATGGAGACCCTGTTCTTCCCCATCCTCACCCCAAACACCACAGTTCTCTTCTCTTACAGCCCACACCCATCCTGTCAGCAGGCCTTACAGACTCTGACTTCCAAGTGTGTCTGGAGTGTGTCTCTCTATTCCCACTCCTCCCTAGATTATTCTAGTTGCCTCCTCACTTGTATCCACCCTCACCCTCCATCTGCCCCCTTCCCTCGCCGCCACCTTGCTGGCTGTTTTCTGCAAAGCACAGGAGTGATGTCTTATAAACCTCAGATCATGTCCGTCCTCCCCTCCCCCTCCTCCTGTTACTGAAGTGCTCCCAGGCTCCTCCTGCTCTCTCTCCGCCCTCACTCTCCTCATTTTCACTCTGCTCTCCTGCCTCCTTGTCTTGGACCCCTTGGGCATCTCC
The DNA here is from genome assembly GCA_006408675.1 of Madoqua kirkii. Classification (NCBI taxonomy): domain Eukaryota; kingdom Metazoa; phylum Chordata; class Mammalia; order Artiodactyla; family Bovidae; genus Madoqua; species Madoqua kirkii. The sequence goes on along the minus strand of SJYC01083693.1, from coordinate 15,724 downwards.
CCATGGCTCCGGCACCTGCCCCTCCCTCTGTGAGGAGCAGCCTCTCCAGGTCTGCCGAAGCGCTGCCCCCACCCCCACCAACCCAGATCTGCTCACCCCGCTCTGAGCAGAGCCCTCACACCGCAGTGTGGACTCACTCCCCTCCTTCACTCTCCATCCCCCTGAGCTGGCTTCCTTTTTCCTTCTTGTCCTAGGGGCTCTGTTTCATCATGGCTGAATTCATTGTGCCCAGAACAATGCCTGGAGTGTAATCAATCCTGAAAAAAATATCTGTTAAAATGGTCAGATGCATTGAAAAAATACAGAATAGAAACCAATGAAAAGCCCTGAGAGGTACAGTGTGGACTCACTCCCCTCCTTCACCTCCATCCCCCTGAGCTGGCTTCCTTTTTCCTTCTTGTCCTAGGGGCTCTGTTTCATCATGGCTGAATTCATTGTGCCCAGAACAATGCCTGGAGTGTAATCAATCCTGAAAAAAATATCTGTTAAAATGGTCAGATGCATTGAAAAAATACAGAATAGAAACCAATGAAAAGCCCTGAGAGGTTTTTTAATTTTCCAGGTTACAGTTTGGTCACTGAAATAAGCCCATTGCTGTTGATTAAACACTTGTTTGAAGAACTGATACTAAAAGGTTAAGGTGGCAGGAGGAGAACACATTTTACATCTTTTTCTTTTTTCGCTTTTTTATCTCCATATAGGATTTGCAGAAATTGAACACAGGAGATCTAACTGTGACAGGAGATAGAGGAATCCCACTGAGTGAAGGGCAGAAAGCCCGGGTCAGCCTCGCCAGGTAAATGGGGTTTCAGTTGCCATCCTCCCCTCCTCCTCCATGGCTCCCAGTGGACGTGAGCATGCAGACTCCACTCACAAGGTGGGCCTGTGTGAAACAGGGTCTTGGTCCTTTCCCTGGGCTTGTAGAAGGAACCTGGAGTTGTTGGACGCCATCATGATTCAGCGATGAGACCCAAGGAGTGTGAAGTGTCCTCTCCCGATGTCTCTCTGTTTTCTAGAGCCATGTATCAGGATGCAGACATCTACCTCTTGGATGATCCACTCAGCGCAGTGGACGCAGGAGTCAACAGGCACTTGTTCGAACAGTGAGTTTGGTCTTGTTTTCTGTCATTTCTTCTGTCTAGGAACCCTGTAGGGGTCAGGGAAGGGAGCTCAGGAAAGCCTTTGTGCTTCAGGAGACTCAGCTTACTCTACTCTCGTGTTCTTCTGTCCCCTTATAAAGAAGATCTGTCATAAAGAAAGTTTTCCTCCTGATGAGGTCAGGATAGGAAGACACAGAAGGTGCTTCCAGTATGTGGAGGACAGTGGAGTCTGTGCTTTAGGGAGTGAGGACTAGATGGCAGATTTCCCCCTCCAACTCATTGCTGTGAATCTGGACACTGTGGATGATCCAGACCTCAGGAAAAAGAAGGACGATGTATGTTTTTTTAGAACAGAGTAAGACTTGGTAACCTGGTAATTTGCTGCCAGTTCTTTTCCTGCATCATGTGCTGAAGGCACGTTAGAAGTGAAATTTATCTCTATCAGCTCTAGAGGCTGAGAGTCTAAGATCAGGGTGCCAAAAGATTCAATGTCTGGTGAGGGTCCAGTTCCTGTGTCTTCAAGTTGTGGCAGGGATGAAGGAGCAGTGTGGGTCCCTTTATAAGGACACTAATCCATTTCAGGCAGGCTCCATCCCCAAGACCTGGTCACCCCTCAGTGGCTATACTCAAGTACCTTGAAAGTGGGGATTAGATTTCAATGTATGTATTTTGAGGACAAAAACATTCAGTCTATGTAAGTTGTCACAGCTGCCCCCACCGCTGCTGCTGCTAAGTCGCTTCAGTCGTGTCTGACTCTGTGAGACCTCAGAGACAGCAGCCCACCTGGCTCCCTCATCCCTGGGATTCTCCAGGCAAGAACAGTCACAGCTGGGGGTACTTAAAAGAATAGAAATTAATTTCCTCACACTTTTCAAAGCTGGAAGTTCAAGGTGTGGGCAGGTTTAGTTTCTGCTGAGACTGCTCTCCTTGGCTACTGATGGTATTCACCCCACGATGTCCTCACATGGGCTTCCCTCTGTCCTCGTGCACCTCTGTATCTCTGTCCTTTTTTAAAACAAGTTTTTATTGAAATATAATTGATTTATAATATTGTGTTAATTTCTTTGTATGACAAAGTTACTCAGTTATATACATACATGTGCCTGCATGCTCAGTTGCTTCAGTCCTGTCCGACTCTTTGCAAACCTGTGAATTGTAGCCTGCCAGATTCCTCTGTCCATAGGGTTCTCCAGGCAAGAATACTGAAGCGGGTTGCCATGCCCACCTCCAGGGGATATTCCCAACCCAGGGATCGAACCTTTCTCCCTACATCTCCTGCATTGCAGTTGGCTTCTTTACCCACTGAGCACGTGGGACGCCCATATACATACATACATTCATTTAAATATTCTTTTCCATTATGGTCTCTCTCAGGATATTAGGTATAGTTCACTGTGTTACACTGTAGAACCTTGTTTATCCATTCTATATGTAATAATTTGTATCTGCTAACTCTAAATTCTCAGTCCATCCCTCCTGCACTGGCTCCTCCCATGCAACCGCAAGTCTGTTCAGTATGTCTGTGAGTCTGTTTCTGTTTGTAGATAAGTTCATTCTTGCCATAGATTTCACATGTAAGTGATATCATATGATATTTGTCTTTCTCTTTCTGACTTTCTTTACTTAGTGTGATAATCTCCAGGTCCATCCATGTTTCTGCAAATGGCATTATTTTTTTCTTTTTCGATGGCTGAGCAGAATTGCATTGTCTCTGTGTACCACATCCATTTATTTGTGAATGCACATTTATGTTGTTTCTGTGTTTGACTGTTGTGAATAGTGTTGCTATGAATATAGGGGTACATGTGGTTTATAGTTTCATCCAGATATATGCCCAGGAGTAGGATTACTGGACTATAAGGTAATTCTATTTTAGTTTTTTGAGGAACCTCCAGTCTGTTTTCCATAGTGCCTACAGCAATTTATATTCCCACCAGCAGTGTAGGAGGGTTCCCTTTACTCCATTCCCTTCACTCCTTCTCAGTCATTGTTATTGTAATGATGGTCATTCTGACTGGTGTGAGTGGATACCTCATTGTAGTTTTGATTTGCATTTTTCTAATAATTCACAATGGTGAGCTTCTTTTCATGCATGAGTTGGCCATCTGTATATGTCCTTTGCAGAAATGTCTATTTAGATATTCTGGCCACTTTTTGATTGGATTTGTGGTTGTTGAGCTGTATGAGCTGTTTGTATATTTTGGAAATTAAGCCCTTGTTGGTCACATCATTTGGAAATATTTTCTTCCAGTCTGTAGGTTGTCTCTTCATTTTGTTTATGGTTTCCTTTGCTGTGCAAAAGCTTGTAAGTTTGATTAGGTCCCATTTGTGTGTTTTTTATTTATTTATTTTTTAATAATTATTTGTGACTTGCCTGGGTCTTTGTTGCTGTGGGGATTTTTCTCCAGTTTGATGAACAGGCACTACTCTCTAGTTGCAGTGCATGGGCTTCTCATGGTGATGGCTTCTCTTGTTGCAGACCACGGGCTCTAGGGTACATGGGCTCAGTAGTTGCAGCTCTTGGGCTCCAAAGCGCAGGCTCAGTAGTTCTGGTGCATGAGCTTAGTTCCTTTGTGCATATGGGATCTTCCCGAACTAGGGATGGATCCTATGTCTTCCACTTTGACAGGTGGATTCTTTACCACTGAACTATAAGGGAAACCCCCATTTGTATATTGTTATTTATATTTCTATTGCCTTCAGAGACTGATCTAAGAAAACATTGGTACAATTTAAGTCAGAGAATGTTTTGCCTATAATCTCTACTAGGAGTTTTATGGTGTCACATCTTATGATTAAAATTTCAAGCCACTTTTGGTTTATTTTGTGCATGATGGGAGGATGTATTCTAACTTCATTGATTTACATGCCTGTGTCTCTGTCCTTATGTCTTAGTCTCCTCTTCATCAGTCAGATTAGATTAGGCCCAGTATAACTAACAGAGAAGAGAATGGCAACCCGCCCAGTACTCTTGCCTGGAAAATCCCATGGACAAAGGGGCCTGGTAGGCTACAGTCCAAGGGATCGTGAAGAGTTGGACATGACAAAATTTCAAGCCACTTTTGGTTTATTTTGTGCATGATGGGAGGATGTATTCTAACTTCATTGATTTACATGCCTGTGTCTCTGTCCTTATGTCTTAGTCTCCTCTTCATCAGTCAGATTAGATTAGGCCCAGTATAACTAACAGAGAAGAGAATGGCAACCCGCCCAGTACTCTTGCCTGGAAAATCCCATGGACAAAGGGGCCTGGTAGGCTACAGTCCAAGGGATCGTGAAGAGTTGGACATGACTGAGCGACTTCACTTTCACTTTTCATTTTCATGCATGGGAGAAGGAAATGGCAACCCACTCCAGTGTTCTTACCTGGAGAATCCCAGGGACGGGGTAGCCTGGTGGGCTGCTGTCTATGGGGTTGCACAGAATTGGACATGACTGAAGCGACTTAGCAGCAGCAGCAGCAGCAGCAGCAGTATAACTAAGGGTAATGATCACTTTTTTAAGGTCTCTATCACCAAATTCCAAGGTACTAATAACTAAGATGTCAGCAAGTGAATCTGAGGGGACATGATTGATGTACAACAGGCCCAGAATAGCAAAGTAGAGACTTCAGCAGAGTCAGCAAATGTGTGAGAGAGAAGTATGAGGGGTTCTGAGCTCTGGACAGGAGAAGTTGAGATTCCATGTCCACTAAGCAGAAGTCATTAGTCTTTGGTGAAAATTGCCCAAATGTAAAATGTGCTCAGTGTTGGGGTGATGAAAGAGTCGTCCAGATGGATGGTGGTGATGGCTGCACAACAGTGTGAATGTACTTAATGCCACTGAGCTGTATGCTTAAAGTGGCAGAAATGGTAAATTTCATGTTAGGTATATTTTACCGTAATTAAAAAAAAACTGTATAGTATCACCAAATCTTTCAGAACATGAGTGAGCAGGGCAGTGACACATGGCATGGCTCCAAGCTCCCTGATCTGACTCTCCTTTCCCACCCTCTCCAGATCATGACTTGATGAATTTTCCCTGTGAGAAGTGCCTTGTGTCTTGCCATGAGTTGAATGACAGGAGCTAGAGCTGTGCAGGGATTCCCCACCCCCACCCTCCCGGCATCCTGAGTATAGCAGGCTCCTTGTTCTCAGCACCCCACCCTGGACTTACAAATGTCTGTCACCCTGTCTTGTGAGCATCTGCACAAGTTCCTCATCAGGGCAGGAATACTTTCTACTGGCGGTTGCATCCATGTCACAGAGAGGGGAGAGCAAGCATTTTAATGCCAAGTACAGTGTACTGATCACAGAAGTTCTCCTGAGTTCTTTTTTGAACACTGGAGATATTTGTAAAATTCTCTCAAATATTTTGAGTGTACCACTTTGTATATATACTTGATAGAATCAAGATTAAGATTGTTGTCTGCTGATCAGAACCACATCCTTTAGGGTGACTTTTTAAAATTAATTTATTTATCTTTACAATATGTATTGGTTTTGCCATATATTGACTTGAATCCACCATGAGTGTATATGTGTTCCCCATCCTAAACCCCCCTCCAACCTCCCTCCCCATACCATCCCTCTGGGTCCTCCCAGTGCACCAGCCCCGAGCACCCTGTATCATGCATCAAATCTGGACTGGCAATTTGTTTCACATATGATATTTTACATTTTTCAATGCCATTCTCCCAAATCACCCAGCCCTCACCCTCTCCCACAGAGTCCAAAGACTGTTCCATACATCTGTGTCTCTTTTGCTGTCTCGCATGCAGGGTTATTGTTACCTTCTTTCTAAATCCCATATATATGTTAGTATACTGTATTGGTATTTTTCTTTCTGGCTTACTTCATTGTGTATAATAGGCTCCAGTTTCATCCATTGCCGGGGTCCAGCCCTGGTGGATCCAGGGTGATTCGAAGGTAGGGACAGAGTCGGCATCCTTGGAAAAAAATTAATTACAGATAGAGAAGGATTAGAAAATTAGCAGAGAAAAAAAGGCTGAATAACTTGGTTTACACGGACTACCAATCACCACCTACGTAGGCCACAGGCATCTTTCCATTCTCCCGAAGGAGAGGAGGCACTGAGGCCTCCCTGGTACGATCTTAGAAGCCCAGGCAATATTAGCAGGCTTGGTAAGTACCCACATTCCAGATGAGAATTCAGCCAGAAAAATGGAGAGCAAGAAAGAAACAACATGAGGGAATCAGTCTTTCCAGAAACTGATCCAATTTCTTTATTTTTTAGGTTTCCTTATATACTTTTTGTTACACATAGGGATGAATATAGAGTCACGCGGGGGTCAGCAGTTCTGACCTTTATCAAAATCAGGTGCTTTACATAAAAAAAGGTCTTAGGGGTTTTACATCAATTAATTAATTTTCCCCTTAGGTGGCAACTCTTGTCCCTTCTCTGTGTCCTGCAAAGTTGCTCTGTGTCTACATATGAAAATATGATGCTTGCCACATGGCTGAGCCTCTGTAAAGCCTCCAGTAAAGCCTCTGCCTGAAACACGTGTGACCTAGGTTCATCCTTGAGTCAGGAAGATCATCCTGAAGAGGGAATGGCTGCCCACTCTAGTATTCCTGCCTGGAGAATTGCATATGACATTATACTCCTAACATGACAAAATTGTTAATGTGTACTTAATTATTAACGTGTAATCTTTTGTCACTAATCAATCAAGAATACTTACTCATTTCATGTTAGTATACAGATAGCTATTTATTATGTCTGCATAATATCCCATTACACAGATGCAACAAAACCCATTTAAGTGATTTGCTATTAATGAATTGTTTTTCAAAAATGTTTTTCTCTTACAGACAAGATTGTGACGAACACCTCTGTAAAAATTCTTCCCATCTAAGTGAGTGAATCTTATGACAAATTCTCAGAAGTGGAGTTGGCTGGGTCAACAGAGCTTATGCATTTGTAAATGTGATAGATATTGATAACGTTGCACTATATGTGGTCTAAACAAATTTACTTTCTCCATAGCAATACAAAAGAATGCTTATTTCTCCATAATTTCACTAACAAAATCAATTCTTAGATATTTGTCAATCTGATGTGGAAACTGTTCTCAGTATTTTTTAAATTTACTTACATATAGTTAAAAGCTGTTTGTGTTCACTGTTTTGTGAACTCCATATTTTTTTCAATTTTTCTATTAAGTAGTCTTTTGTCTTATCAATTTCCAAATATCTTTTATACATTAGAGGGCTTTAAATTAAATTGGAAGCATTATTATCCTTTTTTGTTGCTTTCTGTTTATATACAGGTTGCTTTATTTGCAATTTACATGATTTTTAATTTTATGTAGATAAAAATTGATTTATCAAATATTTAACAAAGCTGAGGTTTGAGAACTAGAAAGACTTTCCACACACAAAGCTCATAAGTTAGTTTGCATACATTTTTGAGTCCTATATGGTTCCATTTATATATTAAGTATTTTATCCATTTGGAAATTTATCCTGCACAGGAGACATGAGTATCTGTTTTTAGTGCTTCTCATATGTCTACTAGGTGGCTGCAGCGCTGAATATGACTGAGTGCTTCCTTTCGCCAATGATTTTAGAGAATTTCTTTTTAATAGTCTATATTGCTGAATATGCCTTAATTTAGAATTTCTCATCTTTATTGTTCTATTAATAAGCAAATGAAACCATTTTAATAGTAGGAATTTTTTCATAGATTTTAATATCATATAGAACATCGGCCATCATCAAGTTCAGTTCAGTTCAGTTCAGTCACTCAGTCGTGTCTGACTCTATGCGACCCCATGAATCACGGCACACCAGGCCTCCCTGTCCATCTCCACCTCCAGGAGTTCACTCAGACTCACATCCATTGAGTCAGTGATGCCATCCAGCCATCTCATCCTCTGTCGTCCCCTTCTCCTCCTGCCCCCAATCCTCCCAGCATCAGAGTCTTTCCAGTGAGTCAACTCTTCACATGATGTGACCAAAATACTGGAGTTTCAGCTTTAGCATCATTCCTTCCAAAGAAATCCCAGGGCTGATTTCCTTGAGAATGGACTAGTTGGATCTCCTTGCAGTCCAAGGGACTTTCAAGAGTCTTCTCCAACACCACAGTTCAAAAGCATCAATTCTTTTTTTAAAAAAACTTTATTCTACATTACAATACTGTATTGGTTTGCCATACATTGACATGAATCAGCCACAGGTGTACACGATCTCCCAATGCTGAAGTCCCCTCCCACCTCCCACCCCATATCATCTCCCTGGATCATCCCGTGCACCAGCCGCAAGCATCCTGTATTCTGTATTGAACATAAACTGGCACTTCGTTTCTTATATGATAGTATACATGTTTCAAGGCCATTCTCCCAAATCATCCCACCCTCTCCCTCTACTTCAGAGGCCAAAATTCCGTTCTATACCTCTGTGTCTCTTTTGTTGTCTCACGTACAGGGTCATCATTACTATCTTTCTAAATTCCATATATATGTGTCAATATACTGTATTGGTGTTTTTCTTTCTGGCTTACTTCACTCTGTATAATGGGCTCCAGTTTCATCCATCTCATTAGAACTGAGTCAAATTTATTCTTTTTAAGGTCTGAGTAATACTCCATTGTGTATATGTACCACAGCTTTCTTATCCATTCATCTGCTGATGGACATCTAGGTTGTCTCCATGCCCTGGCAATTATAAACAATGCTGCAATGAACATTGGGGTATATGTGTCTCTTTCAATTCTGGTTTCCTCGGTGTGTATGCCCAGCAGTGGGATTGCTGGGTCATAAGGCAGTTCTATTTGCAATTTTTTAAGGAATCTCCACACTGTTTTCCATAATGGCTGTACTAGTTTGCATTCCAATTCTTCAGTGCTCAGCTTTCTTCACAGTCCAACTCTCACAACCATACATGACCACAGGAAAATCCATAGCCTTGACTAGACGGACATTAGTCAGCAATGTCTCTGCTTTTGAATATACTATCTAGGTTGGTCATAACTTTTCTTCCAAGAAGTAAGCGTCTTCTAATTTCATGGCTGCAGTCACCATCTGCAGTGATTTTGGAGTCCAAAAAAATAAAGTCTGAGACTGTTTCCACTGTTTCCCTATCTATTTCCCATGAAGTGATGGGACTGGATGCCATGATCTTCGTTTTCTGAATGTTGAGCTTTAAGCCAACTTTTTCACTCTCCTCTTTCGCTTTCATTAAGAGGCCCTTTAGTTCCTCTTCACTTTCTGCCATAAGGGTGGTGTCATCTGCATATCTGAGGTTATTAATATTTCTCCCATCAATCATCAAATTTCCTGGCAATTCTTTATTTTCTTTTAAATTAGTTTATTATAATTTTTTTTAATTTTAAAAAAGTTTTAGATTTACAAAGTTATCCAGAAGAGAGTAGAGGAAGAAGTCCACTATGAGCTATAACCAATTTCCACTATTACTCACATGTTTACTACTATAAAACTTTTGACATCTTTGAAGGAGGTAATTAAGAAGAACTGACCTACCAGTCTGAAACGGCTGCCTCTCTTCCATCTCTCTTTGCCCTCTGGAGGTCAACTTCAGATTTCACTCAGCAGGCTCTGGAGGTTGACCCGTTATTACAACTGAAGTGCATGTTTTATTCAGATTTTCTTTTTTATAATATCTTTTTTTTGCCCCTGTATCCTTTCTAGTATACCATATTATATTTATTTATCACGTCTCCTTGAATTCCTGTTGATTATGCATGTCTCTTACACTTTCCTTGTTTTTGACGGTATTGAGAGTTTTGAGAATTACTGGTCAGAGATATTTCCAAATGTACCTCAATCAGGATAAGTCTAGAGCTTTTCTGATGATTAGACTAACGGAAGGAAGGGCATAGGCTGCTGCTGCTGCCAAGTCACCTCAGTCGTGCCCGACTCTGTGCGACCCCATAGATGGCAGCCCACCAGGCTGACTGTTCCTGGGATTCTTCAGGCAAGAATACTGGAGTGGGTTGCCATTTCCCACTCCAACGCTCCAATGCATTCTTTCTTTTCTTTTTCTTTGCCCAGGCATGTCTGACTTTTTGCGACCCCATGGAGTTTACAGTCCATGCAATTCTCCAGGCCAGAATACTGGAGTGGGTAGCCTTTCTCAACCCAGGCATCATACTCCGGTCCTTGCATTGCAGGCAGATTCTTTACCAGCTGAGCCACGAGGGAAGCCCAGTGCATGCATGTATGCTACGTTGCTTCAGTCGTGTCCAACTCTGCGACCCCATAGACGGTAGCCCACCAGGCTCCTCAGTCCACAGGATTCTCTAGGCAAGAATACTGGAGTGGGTTGTCATTTCCTTCTCTAAGAGCACAGGGGCAAATGACAATTCTGATCACCTCAGGTAGAGTAAGTACATAGTCAGCATAACTAATTGCTGATGATCTTAAACTTGATATCTGGCTTGAGATAGTGCTTTTTAGGTCTCTCCCCTGTGCAGTTAAAACTTTTATTTTTTCTTTTAATGTTGCACTTTGTCGAAAATGGCATTATGGTGACCCAAATTTGCCGAGTGTAGAGTCATGTTCCCTGGAAAACAAACTTATCACCTAGAGGATGCCACTTATGTACAGTTCCTTTCTCCATTAGGCCTTACAAACTCCACTCATTTCCAAATTTACTTGGATTAGCTCCTTATTAGATCTCTAAGCAAACTGGAGATATAAAGGGAACATTTCAGATAGGCACAATAAAAGACAGAAATTCTAAGGACCTAACAGAAGCAAAATAAATTAAAAAAAGGTGGCAAGAACACACAGAATAATTACACACGAAAAAGCTCTTAATTACCCAGATAACCACAATGGTGTGGTCATGCACTTAGAGAAAGACATCCTAGAGTGTGAAGTGAAGCATACTTATGAACAAAGCTAGTGGAGGTGATAGAATTCCAACTGAGCTGTTTAAAATCTTAAAAGATGATGCTGTTTAAGTACTGCATTCATTATGCCAGCAAATTTGGAAGTCTGGAAAACTCAGTAGCGACCCCAGGACTGGAGAAAGTCAGTTTTCATTCTAATCCCAAAGAATGTTCAAATTACCCTACAATTACACTCATTTCCCACGCTAGCAAGATTACACTCAAAATCCTTCAAGCTCAGATTCAGCAGTACATAAACTGAGAACTTCCAAACGTACAACCTGTATTGAGAAAAGGCAGAAGAACCAGAAATCAAATTGCCAGTATACACTGGATCATAGAAAAAGCAAGGGAATTCCAAAATACCTCTACTTTTGCTTCACTGACGACACTAAAGCCTTTGACTGTGTGGATCACAACAAAAAGTAGAAAATTCTTCAAGAGATCGGAACCAGACCACTTTGCCTGTCTTCTGAGAAATCTCTATGAGGATAAGAAGCAACAGTTAGAACTGGACATGTAACAATGGACTGGTTCAAATTTGGGACAGAAATATGGAAAGGCTGTATATAGTCACCTGGCTTATTTAACTTATATGCAAAGTACATCATATGAAATGTTGGGTTGGATGACTCAAGATTGCCGGGAGAAACAACAATCTCAGATATGCATTTAATACCACTTTAATGGGAGGAAGTGAAGAAGAACTAAGAGGCTTTTGATGAAATTGAAAGAAGAGAGTGAAAAACCTGGCTTAAAACTCAGCATTCAAAAAACGAAGATCATGGCATCTGGTCCTATCACTTCATGGAAAATAGATGGCAAAAATGTAGAAACAGTGTCAGATTTCATTTTCTTGGGTTCCAAAATCAATGCAAACTGTGACTGCAGCCACAAAATTAAAACTCTTGCTCCCTGGAAGAATAGCTATGACAACCCTAGACAGCATATTACAAAGCAGAGACATCACTTTGCTGACAGAGGTCTGCCTAGTCAAAGCTATGCTGTTTCCAGTAGTCTTGTACCAATATGAGAGTTGGACCATAAAGAAGACTGAGGGAGGAAGAACTGATGCTTTTGAATTTTGATGTTGGAGAAGATTCTTGAGAACCCCTTGGATTGCAAGGAAATCAAACCAGTCAATCCTAAAGGAAATCAACCACGAGTATTCACTGGAAGGACTGGTGCTGAAGCTGAAGCTCCAATATTTTGGCACCAAATGGGAAGAGCCAAGTCATTGGAAAAGACCCTGATGCTGGGAAAGATTGAGAGCAAGAAGAGAAGGGGAGTACAGAGGATGAGATGGCTGCATGGTATCACTGACTCAATCGATAACAGTTTCAGCAAACTCAGGGAGATGGTGAAGGACAGGGAAGCCTGGTGTGCTGCAATTCATGGGGTCGCAAAGAGTCGGACACGACTGAGCGACTGAACTGAACTGAACTGACATCCCTTTCTGATTTGATAGCCTATTTCTTTTTATTTATAAATTACATTCCCTTAAATAGCTGTTCCACAGTTAGTTTATCCACTCATCTACAGAAGGACATCTTGGTTGCTTCCAATTTTGGGCAGCAATGAATAAAACTACTACAAACACTCATGTGTAGATGTTTATGCAGAAATATGTTTTCAGATCAGATGGTTAAATATAAGGGTACATATCTGCTGGATCATACAGTGAGATTGTGTTCGGCTTTATAAAACAAACTAACAAAAAACTGGTGGCTTTTTTTCTTCCCAAAGTGGTTATCCCTTAATGAGGTCACACCAGGAATGAATGACAGTTCCTGTGCTATACTTCCATGCCATCAATTCATATTGCTATATTTTTTTGTATTTTAGTTATTCTAATAGGTATGTGACTGTATATCTTTTTTTACTGTGCAATTCCTTAATAACAGTAGATGCTGAGCATTTATTATATGCTTACTTGCCTCTAGTATATCCATTTCAATGAAGTATCTGAGAGATTTTTGACCCATTTTTTGAACAGACTTTCCTGCAGACTTCTGCTTCCACCAGCAGGGTGATGCGGGGGTGGTGGGCACACCCATGTTCTGGCACCTCTGAAGCCAGGCCTGTGGTCTGGGGATGGGAGCACTGGCCACTCTGGACCTGAATATAATGATAGGAGAAATGCAACTTTGCTCTTAGACCCAATTTTTAATGGGTGATTTATTTTTTATTGTTATGTTTTTAGGATTCTTTGTATTTTTTAAGTGCAGTTTCATTATGGAGAAGGAAATGGCAACCCACTCCAGTATTCTTGCCTGGAAAATCCCATAGACAGAGGACCCTGGTAGGCTGCAGTTCATGGGGTCACAGAGTCAGACACAGCTGAGCAACTTCACTTGACTTCATTAGAGACACATATTATCTCATGGTCTATGTCGTTTCTTTTTTTTTTTAAACTCTCTTAATGATTTATAATGCAGAAATGTTCACTTTTGTCCAATTTATTATTTTTTTTTCTGTCGTGGAGAGCACCATTGATGTATTTATAATGCCATCACCAAACACAAGGTCACATAGAATTTTTCCTTTTGCTTTTCCTATAAGCTCTATAATTTTCATTTTACGGTAAAGTTTGCAATCCATTCTGTAATTTTTGAGGCAATTTTGTGGCAGGTAGAGAGAATGGGTCTATATTTTTAGCATACAAAAAATTAATAGTTGGCATCCAATTGTTTCAACAATATTTGACTATCCCTTCCTCAGTTAATTGTCGTTGGTCCTTTGTCAAATATCAGTGGACAATATTTGTGTGCACCTATTTCTGGACTCATCATTCTGCTATATTGATCTATATATATTTATTTCATTAATATCATTATATATCAATTACTAAACAATATTTGACTATCCCTTCCTCAGTTAATTGTCGTTGGTCCTTTGTCAAATATCAGTGGACAATATTTGTGTGCACCTATTTCTGGACTCATCATTCTGCTATATTGATCTATATATATTTATTTCATTAATATCATTATATATCAATTACTGGGCAAGAGTTAAAATCTGGTAGTGCAGATGCTTCATCCTTGTTCTTGCTTAGCATTAGGTTGGATATTTTTATTTTCAATGCCCAAATATATTTTGGAATAAGTTTGTCTCAAAAATTGTTTGCTGAATTTTAATGTGGACAGCAATTTTGATTGTGATCTATCAAATGTACTTGAGAAGAATTGACATTTAAACAATATCAAGTATTCTAGTCCATGCAAATAGAATACATCTCTGTTTACTTAGATCATTTAAACTTTTTAAAATCAGTGCTCTGTAGGTGTCCATGTGTATAGTACATGCTGTATATTGTACATACAAATATATATTCACAAGTTTTGTAAGACTTATGCTTAAATATTTAACTCTTTAGGTGCCATATAAGTAATATTTTTAAAACTCCAATTGTTTCATATTGATACAAAACCTTGCTCTAGTCACAGTTTCAGGAATTTTTCATTGATTCTTTGGGACAAGTTGATCTACTGTCTTTGTTACTGCCTCCCCTGTTAATTTGGGTTTCTCTACTGCTATAGACTAAATTGTGTTTGTGAAAATTCATATGTTGAAGACTAAACTAATGTGCTTTTACTTGTGATGAGGAAGAAATTAAGGTAAAATGAGATCGTAAGGATGGAGTCTTACTCTAATGGGATTAATGTCCTTATAGGAAGAGAAATCAGAGAGCTCTTGTTTTTCACTCTACCTTATGAAGCACAGCAAGGAGTCAGCTACCTGCAAAACACAGAGTCCTCACTAGAAACCAAACCATTCAGCATGTTAATCTTGAACTATCAAGACCCCAGAAGAGTGAGAAAATAAGTTCTTTGTCTAAGACATCTACTTCTAAACATGTTTAGATGGTTGTCTAAAACATCTAGGAGAGAAACATCTACTTCTGCTTTACTGATTATGCCAAAGCCTACAATTGTGTACAAAGTTGCTGTAGATCACAAAACACTGTGGAAAATTCTACAAGAGATAGGAATACCAGAATGTCTAAGACATCTACTTCTAAACATGTTTAGATGGTTGTCTAAAACATCTAGGAGAGAAACATCTACTTCTGCTTTACTGATTATGCCAAAGCCTACAATTGTGTACAAAGTTGCTGTAGATCACAAAACACTGTGGAAAATTCTACAAGAGATAGGAATACCAGACCATCTGACCTGATTCCTGAGAAACCAATATGTAGGCCAAGACACAGCAGGTAGAACCAGACATGGAACAACAGACTGGTTCCAAATTGAAGAGGAGAACGTCAAGGCTGTATTGTCACCCTGCTTCTTTAGCATATATGCAAAGTACATCAGCCAAAATGTCGGGTTGGATGAAACATGAGCTGCAATCAAGATTGCCAGGAAAAATATCAATAAACTCATATGCAAATGACAGCACCCTTATGGCAGAAAGTGAAGAACAGCTTCTTGATGAAAGAGAAACAGGAGAGTGAAAAAGATGGCTTAAAACACAACAGGCAAAACACTAAGGTCATGGCATCCAGTCCCATCACACCATGGCAAAATAGATAGGGAAAAAATGGAAACAGTGACAAACTTTATTTTCCTGGACTCCAAAACCACTGCAGATCATGACTGCAGTCATGAAATTCAAAGACGATTGCTCCTCGGAAGAAAAGCCTTGACAAACCTAGAGAGTATATTAAAAAGCAAGGACATTACTTTGTTGACAAAGGTCTGTAGTTTTTCCAGTAGTAATGTATGGATGTGAGAGCTGGACTATAAAGAAAGCTGAGCACT